>JAFMTC010001150.1:20974-42433 GCA_018845635.1 Nicrophorus orbicollis
ATAAGTTAATTTTTATAGATGGATACTGTTGAGTTACCCATCTACATGACAATTGTACCGCCAACAAATTTGCTTAATGTCCTATTTGTGATTTATTGTGAATAAAATAAATGATATACAAAAAACAAACAAAAAATCATTATTATATATGTATTTTAGAAGTTATCTGTTTCTTAACACATTTTTTTTGCTATTTTGTTCTAGTTCGATTTTTCGATCAGATATCGTCACATGGAACAATTCAATACGAGAATGTTTTCCAAGTCTTCATTTGAATCATGACAGGATCTTGTAATGTTTTAAATTGATGTATGCCTAGTTGTGTATGGGTTTATTTTTTACGTCTCAACACAACTAGTTTTCATTTTCATATTATTTTTAAGTACACATGACTTTTCGCTTAAAAAAAAGTTTAGCTATAGTTTCTACTAGGTCCAGACAATAATGAACAACAAATTCTTAAATTCTGAATAAACAAAAAATGAATAAGACTGAATGGAATCTTGGATTGAATCTTGTGTATGTCATTCTTATATAAATAGTAACACATTTTAATAATATATACATAATATAAAAAAAATCAACTTTGTTTTTCTTTAATTTGAATAATTTTTCTATACGTTTACATCTTATAAATATTTTTATTATTTTAAGTTTTGGTTGGTTTCGTTTTTACTCAGCAGTGCTTAAATCAGCGTTTTCCAAACTGGGAAGCGCATATTAGTCTAAAGGGAGCCGCGAAAATTAGTCACAGTGAATAATTTTCCAAATTACTGCTAAAGTTTTATAATTTTATTAAATGGATAAGGGGAGAGGAGGCGCCAAATGGTTAAATATTTTTAAGGGAGGCGTAGTAACATCAAGTTTGGAAACCATTGGTTTAAATGATTCGTCTTTAATTATTGAAGTGGTTGAATTGTCTTCAATTTATTTTTATTTCATTTTCTGTTTTCACGAAATATCATTCTGTTTAATTAGTCGAAGTTGAAGCATTTGTAAAAAAAACTTTAGTAAATTATTAATCGTATTGGGATCAATAGTTTATAACCTTAATAATAACATTTATTGCACCAACTATAAAACAAATATAAAAAGTCACTACAATGGTAATAAAGGAATACAAATGAGAAAAACAAAATATAATGTTATACTGCAAAGAGCTAGAGATCATCAGTCTTTCTGACCTATAAGCTTACATTTTTGTGAATTAGAGACAATTGGAATTTAAAAAAATAAATTGATATTTTATTTAAATTTTTCGAAATAAAATACGATTGAGTTGTAGCAGACAATTTCACAATTTGGATTTAAGCGGGATGACGAAAAACAAGAAAAAGAAGAAAAAAATATACTTTTCATTACATTCATTCACATGGAAAACGGTCCGCACTTGATTATATAAAATGCAGATACCAAGCATCTTCTGAAACGACACAAGGGTAAATTTATTGAATCTTCCGTAGATGTTGGAAAGCAGCAAACAACATTCGATACCAACCAGTTCTAGTAAACTCGCAGATTTTGGCGATGACTTTTCTAATGGTCTATCCACACTCAATGATCGAAAATATCAGTGCCAATACTATATTTGTTGGATGCGAAGAAAGTGAAACATCGAAAGTTAAGTGCACGTCAGACGCCAAAATCCTGATTTGCATGAGACCTGACTGTGCTCCACCATACAAGATTCAAGACACACCTGATGCTGTACTTTCGATTAACATCATATGGTTGGCATTCACCAACCCCACCAAAAATGAGCTGTAAACATTCCTGAAGCATTTACAAATATAAATAAGAAAACTAAAAAAAAGTATATAATAATTTCTAAAGTTTATACAATAGCTTTTGTTAATTATATATATATATATATATTCATCATAATAATAAAATAATATATAAGTAAGTAAAGCTATTAACTATTTTTTCTGTTATTATATATGGTGGGTGTATAATTACCATTTGTTGTTTGTTTTTATAATACTTATTATGAAAAAAAGAAACATAAAAATTATACAATTACATTTTAAAATTATTATTCCGAAGCATCTACTTCAATAACAACTTCCTATTTCATTGAAAACCCTTGATAATTATGCACCAACCCAATATAATGATATTTCAATAGAAGCATGTCTGGTTGTCGATTCAATCATATCAATGTATTCATTATTTGATTTTTATTTAAAGTTTATATATATTATGAGCAATCTCTATGTAAAAATGTTGTCAATTGTCTAGACATTTAATGCTAAAAATACATGTTTTTGTATCACTTATAATAAATTATCAGTAACATTTTGTTCAAATGTGCAATATTTTCCACAAAAACACATTTTTTTACAGACTTATTTACACACAGATTCACATTTCCATCTGCTAGGAATCCTTTCTAGTATACAACCAATGCCGGATTTAGATATTGCAGCGAATATATGCATAAATATAAATATTTTTTTTTAATAAATGTAATAATTCTCCAAACGATGAACAATGCATTTGCTTAGAATAATATATGAATTAAAGAAAAACATGCATACAATGTTATTATAATCAAACAAAATAGAAGGATAAGTTTTAATAGTCAAATAGTTTGATAACCGCTAATAATTGTTCCGATGTTTAGAAGTTGATGCATAGTGGGTTGCATACGAGTCATGGGATATACATATTTTTTTAAATTATATAGTTATAAACTTAAAAGTAATGAAATGGCTTTACTCGAAAGATTCCAAACATAAAAGATAATTTGCATGACGGCTGTTTTATTTGCCTATTACGAATTAAAGCGACATCTCTTATATTGATTCATATTCTTCGGTTCCAAAATTGTGGCGCTCTATTAACTCAATCACAAATAACTGTTTTATTGACTTATAACTATAGAAATAAAATGTTTCTAATTTAAATAGGAAAAATGCATGAAATACAAATGTTTATTATAGACAGAAAGACCAATGGTCGATAGCCCTTTGGCCAACCTTTTCTTTTTGTATTATTATTATATTTGGTTTTATATTTAGAATTATATTATATAAATGATATTATATTAAAATATTGTTCGAAACTATTAAAAACTGTTCGAAAATGGTATAGAAATGATATTTTTTTATTACTGCTTTATATCTGGCACGAAAGGATGATTGGATTTGAAATGAAACTGAGAGAACAACCAATTTTGTGATTTTTATGTATTTCTTCATTTTTGATGTATTGCGTTTATTGTTTTTTATAGTTTTTAATGTTAATATTATTATTAATAAAATTTGTGGACTTAGGTTGTTAGCCTTTTATGTGATTAATACAGATGATTATTATATAAAATATATAAAAATGATCATAAATATATTTGTTTTCACATACAAAAATAATCATAATTAACCGATTTATACTGTTACCTTCATTGCTCAAAAAATCTTGTAAATCGATATTGTTGATTAGTGTCATCTTTTGCGGCCGCCAAATCAGTGCTAAATTTTCGTAAATCTAAGCTTATATCAGTTGTTTATACACATCCAATAAATAAGTTACATATTTATACTTATATTTAAACATTAATCGTGGTATAATGCAAAAAGTTTAATGAACTATAGATTATAGACCAAATAAACTAAAAAATGAAAGGAAATTAATTGAAGAAAACTCAACCAGTTCAATAAATAAAGCTGAATCAATTAACTAGAACGGTGAACGTTTTGAAAATTATAAAATAAAACAACTGTTCAAGATCCACAATCGTCTATAAATAAATAATAATAATAACATTTATTGCAACAACTGAAAAAATAACATTACAATACAATAAAATGAAGAAATATTGTGAAATATTGTTAAATTAAAATTATATTGTTGCAAAGTACTGTAAACAATAGGTTTTTCTGTCCATCGCAAACAAATTATGGGAAGATATAAATTTAAGTGAAGTTATATATACATTTTGTCAAATTAAATTACATTTTGTTAACTGGTTTTCTCTTATATTACTATTAATATATTTATACTTTTGATATTATTGATGTGATATTATTCAGTTCAGAATTATCTTTCTTGTATTTCAAAACTAAATATTTCATTTTTTTTAATATTATTACATTGTCTATATCAGCGGTGAGCAACCTTTTTAATCAACGGGTCAATTTAAATTTTATTTTTTTTTGGCCGCACATAACTTAATTAACATAACTTATTAATAATTTACAAACATTTATTTATAATTAACATTAGAATATACAAATATGAAATTTAATAAGAAGTAAAGATTTCATATACAAATTTTAATGCAAAATAAAAACAAACAAGAAAATAACAGAAAAACGAATTTACTTGAAATTGTTAATGAATAAACATGTTTAACGGGTCGCGTGTTGCTCATCCCTGGCTTATATGGTCGATTAATCTAAATTGTATTCATTTAAAATAATTGCTGTAAACATAATCTAATATAAGTCCTCGGTAGTATAGTGGTCAGTATCCCCGCCTGTCACGCGGGAGACCGGGGTTCGATTCCCCGCCGGGGAGGATTCTTTTTATTGTAGACAACCGCATGGTTGTGATGTAGCTGAAAAGTATGAAATAATAATATAATCTGTTCATATTTTTCCTAAATTGTTTAATTATTAAGCATTTAAATCATTTCTATTCTATTATATAAACTAGGAATAAAGTTTAAGACAAAAGTAAGGATTTTTAAAACAATAAAACTACAGTAAAAAAGACTAATTTTAAAATTCCTACTTTATGTTACATTTTTTAATTTTTCCGCAATAATGTAATGACTTTTGAAGCAATATCTATAATGCAAAGCATTTTATTTTTGCTTTATGTATTCAGAATCATAATAATTTTGTATTATGGCTATTTATACCAATACCAGTCATTTTGACTAATATTTGTCAAAGCAAAAATGTATCCTACAATCTGTTTTCCAAACCATAAATCCTTGATTAGATATTTAAAGAGATTTGATTGACGTTTAGTTAGTAAAAATATATTAATACTATTAAGAAATGTGAAGTAAGTAGCGCATTCCATTACTAATTGTAAGCAATTGTATCTGTTGTATATAAATATTCTTTGTCTTGAAAAAGATAAAACACGAATAACATTACATCCTCCAAGAGAATTTGACGTTCTTATAGATTTTTCGAACTCAAATTTAATATAGTTAGCGTTATATAGCATAGAATTAGCTTAGTACATTTTTGGTAGGTCTAGTCTTAATAATAATATAATGAATTATATAGTGATTATCATCTAATAATCCAGAGATTATACGTTAATGTAGATTATACATTTCAATGCTATTCTATTTTATTGTAGTTTACTAGTGAGGTTCAAATTTAGATGAATAATACAGACGTAAATATAATAAATTCTATAAAATATTGATGTGGTTTCAATCGAAAGTCCTTTAGCCCAATTAGGCCCAATAAAGATGTTGAAATAAAAAATACTTTTTATAAAATGAATAATTATGAAATTGTAGCTTCTTTTTGCTTACATTCACCTATATTTTAATAAGTTTATTGGTTTTGGATTGCAAATATGTAAATGAGCGCAGATCCTATGTGGAATTTATCGAGTTAATTCATATAAATTGAATATTTAACGATTTGTTTTCAAAATTCATTGATTAAAATCGATAGAAAGTTCTTTATGTAACACATCTTCTCAAACATGCCGATGATTACATGAGAGTTTTTGGAATGAGCTCAATATATATTGCTATATAGTAATGATCTTAATAATAACTATATTACAATAGTAAATGGATGAAATACAAGGACTTTCAGATTTTATCAATGTTATTTAGTTGAAGACACAATAGAAAAATTGTATTTAACAATAGGACCTATATTTATAATATTTACTTATAATACAAAAAGATGGATTTTAAACTATAATTAATAATATGAATTATTATTTCAACATCTTTATTGGTCCAAACAGTAATATTTCAAATTAAAAATATATCAAATTTCTAATGTCTACAACAAATTTCAGCTCTGTGAAACATATTACATATAATAAATATTTGAAATAATTTAAAACTGTAAAGATGCTAAAAGTTTTCATTAATTTTGTACTGAAATGTAATATAAGTTATGAATATTATATATTATGAATAAAGATCCGAAAGCCAATTTTCGTTATGCAATAAATTGAAATTAAAAACAAAATAAATATAAATCCTGTAATATTTATTATCGTGAATAAAAAATACGGATGAAAAATGACACCATAAATCTTCTGCGGAATACAATTTTTGTGGAGCGAGGTCCTTTTCTTCTTGGAAACAACTCTTCAATGAAATTCGATCGTGGAAAGTACAATTTATTGTCCAGAAAGTGTTGAAACCGTGCAAAGGACCGGTCGGCCCTTGGCTTTCACAAATTACAATTATTAATAAATAAAAAAAAACATGTATATGGATTTCATTCATATTTAAACTATGTATTTATTGCCGGTATATATTGAGTATAATTAAATTTTAAGAGTTTTTTTTTATTCATCAAGCAATTATTTATGTTTAGTGAAAGGTCAATTAATAGGAGGAGCAATCCGGCAAAAAAATACCTGGGAATCAATTCTATGTAGTAAAAAGAGAAATTATGTTTGAATTGATTGTAAAGCGCCGACTAGTCTGGTAAATGCACGATATGCTCCTCATATTAAGTCATCGTAAATATTAGTAGGTTAGTTTTTAGCGATCCACTTTCTCTAGACAAATAAATAAAAATAAACACGACCGTTTATTGTGTGACCACTTAGAATGTTAATTTAAAAAATAAATATTTTTTAATATTTTATTCTAATTTGGATTCCGAAAGAGGATCATATACATATTTTTAGTTTTAAATATGTTTTTTTTGTAAACTATCGAAATTTGAATAATGCAAACAGATGGATGTCCTTCACATTTCAAACTCTGAAGTCAAAATTCGGGAAATTTACCAATTGAATTGAGAATTGCGGTTTTTTCTCGAGGGAAATTATTTAAGTTGAAATGTGATAAACGCGTTGGTATGTTTTTACGTTATTTCGTAACTGTAACGAACATTCAAGAAATGTAAATTGTGATGTTGGCGTTTGCAATTAACGCATTTAAAATCGATTCCGCAAAATGTGTTATTGGTAAATACGTTAGGGTCTTTGTTCCGTGTTGCGACATTGGTGAGCGTTGCAGAAATCTGTCGTCGGACCTGTTGGTGCGGTTACAGCTGCGATGGACGCGGATGTTCGGATGATCCTAAAAATCTTGTTTCAATGCCAGTCCACTTACTATATAAAGCACCGGCGGATCCCAGATCGACATCACTTGCTCAAGTATCCAAACAGAAGTATGAGGTCCTTTGTGGTAAGTTGGATTGAATCTGGTAATTTGTAAGTTATTATATGCATGGTGTTTTCAGTGCATCGCTGTACTTGCGCTGTGCGTAAGCGCAGTCATCTGCGGGGATGATAAAAAGAAGGAAAGCCCTAAAGATAAAAGATCCATTTACCATGGAAGCGGGATTGGATCTGGAAGCGTAGGCGGCTACGACAGCGGCAGCAGCTTCGGAGGTTACGACAGCGGAAGCTATGGAGGCGGAGCTGGATTTGGAGGTAGCGCTGGGTACGGAAGCGGCGGCAGCTTCGGCAGTGGAAGCTTCGGAAGCAGCGGCGGCTACGATAGCGGAAGCTTTGGTGGAAGCAGCGGTGGATTCGACGGAGGCTTCGGAGGAAGCTTTGGCGGCGGAATTGGTGGCGGAGTTCACAAGCAAATTGTTACCGTCACCAAGCAGGTGCCAGTTGCTGTTCCACAACCCTACCCAGTCACCATCACCAAGAAAATCCCAGTCGGCATCCCACAACCGTACCCAGTTCATGTACCAAAACCAGTCCCAGTAGCAGTTCATGTTAAAGTACCAGTTGAAGTACCAAAACCATACCCAGTCCACATCACCCAGCAAGTTCCAGTCAATGTCCCAGTCTACGTTAAGGTTCCACACCCAGTAAAGGTCGCCGTCCCAGTGCCAAAACCATACCCCGTCGAAGTCATCAAGAAGGTCCCAGTCTCCGTACCAACCCCAGTCTACGTTAAACAGCCAATCTACACCCATACCCACTCCCAAACCACCAAGACCTATGGCGCTCCAATCTACTCTAGTGGACAGTCCTTTGGTGGATCATCTTACGGTGGATCTTACGATTCCGGTTTCGGAGGCTCTTCTGGAAGCATTGGAGGAGGTTTCAGCAGTGGAAACTTGGGAGGTGGCTACAGCAGTGGAAATTTAGGAGGTGGCTACAGCAGTGGAAGCTTAGGCGGTGGCTACAGTAGCGGCGGTGCCGATGGCGGCTACAGCGGTGGATTTGGAAGCGGAAGTTACGGCGGCAGCTCCTTCGGCTCTTCTGGATCTGGATACGTACCAAGCACCCATGGAGGCATCTCTGGAGACTCCGGTTACAACACATACGCTTCCAGCTGGAAATGGTAAATCTCATTGAAGAAAAATTCCTTACAAATTTATACTTTCGTACATACGTTTTTTTGTATATAAAAAATAAATAAAAAATAATAAATAAAATAATCTTTGTTTCATTACCTAAATACTACAATGATCGAGTTATTAAGGCTTAAGGATATAATGATTTTCCAAGTCAATGGAAGTCCAAGTCAATTGCAAGTTCCACTCAATGTCCCAGTCCACGTTAAGGTCTACACCCAGTAAAGATCTTCGTTTCAGTGCCACAACCATACCCAGTCGAAATCATCAAGAAAATACCAGTTTACGTGCCAACTACGTTAAACAACCAATTTACACTCACACTCACTCCCATAGTACTAAAACATATGGTGCTCCTATCTATTCCAGTAGACATACATTCGGTGAATCCTCTGATTCCGGTTTCGAAGGCTCCTGAGGGGAAGTTTCTGAGGGGATTTCAGCAGCAGTAGCCATGGGAACGGAAGTTACGGCGTCAGTTCATTTGCTTCCTCTGGTTTCCACGACTCCAGTTGGAAATGGTAAATTCGATTTATATAACGTGTATTAATTATTACTTTAAAACAAACGAATTTTTATCTCTAAAAAGATTAAGATAATAAAATTATATAGGGCACAAAGACCTATGGTCTATAGCCCTTTCCAATTAAAGCTTTATATTGAGTTTATATATTTGTTGTTGTAGCAATATATGTTATTATTATCAATAAATATAAATTAACATTACATATGTTTTCATTACATAACATATTTCAAACTTAATTATATACCATGAAAATATGCATCAAATTGATGGTCCAGTTTCATAACCCTTAAGAACATATTGTTTATTCGTTTTTAAGCAATCCAAAAGTGAATATTTTAAGTGTTTTAATTATCAATAAATTTGGTGTTTTATGTATAAACTTAACAAATAATATTATGCATATTCTGACATTTTATTATTATCGATAACTATGTTATCATTAGCATTAATTAATAAAAATATCTATAATACCAAAGCAAAACAAGCAATAAATATTCAATAAAATAAAACATTCATGAAAATTACTTCGTAAGAGATCTAAAAAAATATAATTGTGTTATAGCAGATTACTCAATAAGTCTACAGCCTAAGAAAAACATTATTTTATAAATTCGACTTCATTTATCAACATACTCTTTTCCATCAAGAGTGATACATTTACTTCAACGCTCTTTCATCTTTTCGATGTCAATATTTGGTTTAATCAGTAATTTTCCTCATTAAAAACAGTGTTTAACAACACACATTTTTTTTTTAATTGTTGGTTTAAAAATTAGACAACTGAGAGTTACTAAAACTACTGTAGCCTGAAAACTTATTATCAGAATGTCATGAAATTATGACACGTATCATTTGAAGGTTGGCGCTATCCAGAAAACATATGAGTCTATTCTAAAAAATGTTTTTTTAGTTAGGTCCTAGACTTATTGAGTTATTATTATTTTTATAATACACTGTAACAAACAATAAACAATTCTGAACTTGATAGAAATGTCAACAAACTAATTTCTTCTGCAAAAAATAAAATGCTGGATAAATTAATGTCAACTAATAATCATAATATAATATAATTTATTGGCCAGTGAAGTCTACATATTATTTTAAATATAAATGATAATAACTAATATAATGTAATTCAAAATAATTAAAAATACTCAATTCTAAATAAACAAAATAACAACAATAACAATAACAGAAGGCTGGTCAGAGGCCTGTCGACTATTGGTTTTTCCGTCCATGAATATTAACAATGAAAGAAGTACAATCAATCAATACAAGTAAGAGAGAAACTAAGTGAACAATACTGTATTAATTACATTAGAAGAACAACAGTTAATTATGTATAAAAAATAAAGAAAATAAAATAGTCTCTGTGAAAGAACTTAATTATAGGGACAATAGATACTCGTATAGGGGATTTTATATTTAGGAGGGGTTGATGGATTTCGAGGGATACACAATATGTATAGAGAGAGAGGATACATTTGAGTCTTTTGAGATGTATTTAAGGGAAGGAATATACACAAGTACAAAAAAGTGTTTAAATTTAAATGTTTAGTCCGGTAACTTATCTTCAGCCATTAAATCACATAGAAATGAAACATTTTGGTTTTGTATAGTATAATAATATATTATGAAAAATAATAGAATTATGATGCTATAACAATATACATAAGTAAAAAACTTTGCTAACATCAGTTTTCTAACATCATTATACAGTTTGAAATTCAGTAGAAATTGAGAAATTCCTAATATATTAAAGTAATAACAAATTTAATTCAGTTCCCTAAATAATTTACACTGTATTCTGATACATTTAGAAAATATCTTTCTAAATTTATTAGACTTATTATTACCATTTTGGAGAAAATCTCAAGTATAGTTTAAGTAATGAATTGAAAATTTGTACAATTTGCGTTCATTTTGATAACTGAAAGTTGTTAAAAGTACTTACAATAAACTTAATGGTCGAATTGCAATAATTGGAGGAATCTTGCAGAATCCAAACTGTTAGTATTAGTACTTTTTGTAATTTTTCAGATTTATCTTTAATTTCAACTAATTAGGTTTT
This sequence comes from Nicrophorus orbicollis, assembly GCA_018845635.1. Taxonomy (NCBI): domain Eukaryota; kingdom Metazoa; phylum Arthropoda; class Insecta; order Coleoptera; family Silphidae; genus Nicrophorus; species Nicrophorus orbicollis. The sequence continues at coordinate 32,058 of JAFMTC010001150.1, forward strand.
AAGCTATTTTAAAAATATATCATAATGGACAACATATCTCTAAGTGAATTATAAAAATTTAAATTATTATCTTATTAATAAGCAACAACATATAATTAATAAAATTTATAGTGTTGGAATTTGAAATTGTTGCATTCAATATCAATTCCGCAAAATTTATTATAGTTTTTGTTGCATGTTGACACGATAACCGTTTAATTTTTTTTGGACCTGTTTGTGCGGATACTGTTGATGTTCGTATGATCCTAAAAATCTTGTTTCAATGCCAGTCCACTTACTATATAAAGCACTGGCAAATCGCGTATCGGCATCATTTTCTGAAGTATCTAAATAGAAGTATGAGATTCTTTGTGGTAAGTGGTATTTCATCTGGTAGTTTGTATGTTTTTGTATGCTAATGTACATGGCGTTTTTAGGGTATAGTTGCGCTTTTCCTGTGCGTAAGTGCAGTCATCTGCGGGGATGAAAAGAAGGAGAATCTTAAAGATAAACGATCTATATACCATGGAAGTGAGTTGGATTCCGTAAGTGTTGGTGACTATGACAGCGGATTTGGAAGCTATGGCTACGATGGTGGATTCGGAGGAAGTTTCGACGGCGGAATTGGTGGTGGAGTTCATAAGGAAATTGTTACCGTCACCAAGCAGGTGCCAGTCGCTGTTCCACAACCCTACCCAGTCACCATCACCAAGAATATTCCATTTGGAGTCCCACAACCGTATCCAGTTCACGTTCCAAAACCAGTCGCAGTGCCGTACCAAGTTAAAGTGCCAGTTGAAGTACCAAAACCATACCCAGTCCACATTACCCACCAAGTTCCAGTCAATGTTCCAGTCTACGTTAAGGTTCCACACCCAGTAAAGGTCGCTGTTCCAGTGCCAAAACCATACCCCGTCGAAGTCATCAAGAAAGTGCCAGTCTCCGTACCAACTCCAGTCTACGTAAAACAGCCAGTCTACACCCATACTCACTCCCATAGTACCAAGACATATGGTGCTCCAATCTATTCCAGCGGACAATCCTTCGGCGGATCTTTCGATTCCGGTTTCAGTGGTCTTAATAGTGATTATAGTGGTGGTAGTTACGGCAGCGGAAGTTACGGCGGTAGTTCTTTTGGTTCCTCTGGATCTCAGGACTCCAGCTGGAAATGGTAAATCCGATTGATTTCACTTAAATTTTAACTTTTATACACATCAATTTATACTTTTATATAGTTATTTTTTTTGCCAATAAAAGATCAATGCGATAAATATATGTTTGATTCATTACCTCAATTAGGTGATCATATAACTATGAAATGTTTATAAATAAAATGCATTTCAAGGACAAAATGTAATAGATTGTTGAATATAAATTTATTTTAATACAATTTTATAAATCCCACGGCAATATATAATGTGTTAGGTATTATCTATGTAGGCGTCACATTGATGGCCCCAGAACAGTTTCACAATCTTCACATTCTTCAGCCGTTTCTTTGTAGTATTTACATGTTTTTTTAAGCATTGAATATATTATGTGTTTCATTTTATTGATAAACAAAAGATTCGTTCATTCACATATAAAATTAACAAATAGCATTACGTAAAATGATTTAATGAATGATTAAATCATTCAAACAACTATATAAATTATTGCAATTCAGTTTTTATCAACCGAACATAGTAAATGTTATGTAAGCAGGTCCGATAAGTGCGAAATAGTGTTGCTTTTCTTATTGTGCCGTGCGTTTATATAGGTAATACTCCCATAAAACGGTATGCAATAGTTTTGCTCTAGCACGATCAGACATATGTGGTAACCCTCGTATAATACCATTACTATTATTCGATATTATATTCGGTACCCTTTCGATCCTATTATTACCTTTTTGGCTGACCAGAGCCTGCAAAAGCAGGAAAACTCCGGTCTAACTTTCTTGCTGAGATTTGCACCATCATCTTTCGATTTTTTTGATGCAAGGACTCTAATCTTTACGGTTACTTAAAATATGATTTCATATAAGTTTTATAGACTTATATTGTTTATTTTATTTTCGTAACAACATGAAAATGGTGAGTGAATAAAATATTAAATAAATTTTAAAGAAATTGTGAAAGGTGCTGGTTTAAATCTCACCAAACAAGGTAGTAGGGCCAATAGAACCGAAAGGGTGTCAGACAAAAAAAAACTATAATAGAGCAATATAAAATTATTTCTTAAAATAATTAGTTGTTTCATGTTTTTATCAGTTTCATGTTATTATAATTTTAAAATCAGGTCCAATGGTCGTTGAGAATTTCAGACTATAATTTCTACGCACTAAAACCACTCAAACAAGCATGCTGGACCCGGTGTTATCTATTGTCTTTTTGACCATGCTGTTTCTATTCGTGCAAGTTGCTCCGCACTTCTATTTGCTAGTCATTTGTCATCTAGCTGGTCATCACTGCTCTCTGCTCTTTGAGCTGTGCCTTTCATTCATCTTGGTCCTTTCTGCTCATAATGTCTTTAATGTACCCAGCTATGACATTCCAGCTCTCTTCGCTTCTCAGCATGATGTTAACCAGGTTCTCTGGTTCCATCATCTCTCAGCTTTGCCTCAGCCTCGTGCTTATGTGCCGCCCACCTATGGCATCTAAAGATGGTGTGCTCTGGGTAGAGAATTTCAGACTGCGGAATTGTTGATGGACGATTCTGCTCTTTTTATCGTAGAAAACAAGAAGCAATCCAATGGCTTCTCAGTCCTTCACCAACTTCACCAGTCGAAGGGTAACAACCCTACAACTACGACTAAACACGATGGTCAGAGCTCAAATCTTCCTTCAAATAGCCTTATTACTTTTGAGTTTTTTCTATATAGATATATACATTTTTATTATCATCTTATATATGCAATTTATTGTCTTTTTGCAATAATTGTGTTATGGGAAACACATTTTTTAAGTCACGTTAAAACACTGACAATTACATTTTGAAGGTTTGAAATGCCATTCATTTTTTTTTAACAAATTCAATTAGTTAATATTTCAAAACTTGAAATGATGACACATAGAATTCATTAAATATTCAATAATTATTGTCAACACACATTTCGGCAAGGAAGTACGAATGGCATTTGGTGTGATGATCATACATTATTATAATTATCGGTGTTACTACGTGACTGCATTTTAAATGTTTTAACTTGAATCACGTCTATAAATGACTGTGTTATATAGACAAAAGGAATCTTCGACATATGAAGGCAATGATATAAATGTAGTGCATTTGAAATCTTATTATTAAGCTTTAATAAAAAAATGGGGCAGAAAGAACTCGATCGTTAGCCATTTTTTCCTAATTGGACCATGGGCTATTAATCTTAGATTTTCTAATACTGTTATTATAAGAAATACGTTAAATAATTATAATAAACTAGTGAAACTCTGCGAACTGCAAAATAGTATTTTTTGACAGCAAAATAACCAAACTTATATAGTCTTTATAAAGACAGATTGTGGATAACACATCTATAAGTACACAATTTAATAAAAAAGTCAATAAAAAATGCGGGAATTTCTTTTTTGAATGGTATCTAATGTTATTAATTCTATTCAGCAATCTTTGGCATTCGCTCTTTTTAAATCGATATATCTCATATGATATAATATAGATCATGTGACATATACCAATGAAAACCAAACAAAATGAAACAAAATCGTTGAAAATAAACATTTCCCAATTTGGAAATTACCAATTGCTTTCACCATTTACATACAGCACGTTTGTAGTCGTTATGTTTTAAAGTTTCAATGTCGAATGAGTGACTATTAGAAGTGCAAACAACGGCTCTTCGGCAAACTTGCGCGACAGTGTATGTGTATGCTCGGGATTTTCGTGGCCTTTATTTACATCTAATGTGTATGTGACATGTCGGGTTGGTGCTAAAAATTAGTGAAATCTTCGAATTTTCGAGCATTATTGATATTGAGAATCAATGTTGCGTATCAGCTTCTGCGGAGAGGATCACGGTATAAAAGACCGTCCGGACACATAGCACATCATTAAGCACTTCAGTCCACAACATGAAGACCTTCATAGTAAGTACAGCAGTTTTTTTGTATGATTTCTTTTTATTATTGTGATGGGTAATATAGAATTATCCTAATCTTTATTTTGATTTTAATTTTAAATAGTTTACAAAATTTAGACATTAAACATTTATTCGGGTTCGTTCAACTTTAGAACGATAATTTTTATTATTTTGTAGTAAATTTGTCTTAATTTGTAGTTGATTTTTAAAAATTATATATATTTTTTTCAGTGCATTTTAGTAGCCCTGTGCGTATACGGTGTGAGCTGTGGCGAATCCTCCACAAAGGAAAAAAGATCTCTTTTATTGGGTAAATTGGGTGGTTATGGAGGTGGATATGGAGGCGGTCACGGAGGATACAACGGAGGCAGTTATGGAAGTTACAACAGAGGTGGTTATGGAGGATACAACGGCGGATATTCAGCTGGTGGCTACGGAGGATATAACGGTGGATACGTAGCAGGTGGCTACGGAGCAGTTGGCTATACTGGGGTTGGTTACGTAAACGGCGGTGGATACGGAAGTTACGGCGGTGGATATGGAAGTTACGACGGCGGTTACGGCGGAGGCTATGGCAACGGAGGCGTAGTGACTGTAACTAAGAAGATTGCCGTACCAGTACCGCAACCCTATCCCGTAACTGTAACCAAGACAGTTCCCGTTCCAGTAGCTGTAAAAGTACCAGTTCACATCCCGAAGCCATACCCCGTGGCGGTAACGCAGCAAGTTCCGGTTAAGGTTCCAGTCTACGTGAAAGTTCCTCAAACCGTCCGTGTTCCAGTCGAAGTACCTAAACCATACCCCGTGGAAGTCATCAAGAAAGTTCCGGTCTCGGTTCCGACCCCAGTCTACGTTAAAGTTCCAGTACATAGCCACACCTACACTACTGTTGGTGGTGGTGCGGCAGGTGGTTACGGAGGAAGTTACGGAGCGGGATACGGCGGAAACTACGGATCCGGGTATGAAGGAAATTACGGAACAGGATATTCTTCCAACTCTGGAGTTGGCTACTCCGGATCTGTAAATACTGGATCTTCCTATTCAGGAAGCTATGGAGCAAATGACGTCACCGTTGATAGCTCAAGCAGTTATGACAATAACGGCGGATTCGATGCTTCCAGCTACAACAACTATGGAAGCGGATATTCTGGTGGCGTTAGCGGAACCGTAGCAGGTGGATATTCTGGCGCATTGTCTGGAGGTTATTCCGGTGGTTTATCTGGTGGATATTCCGGTGGTTTATCCGGAGGATATTCTGGCGGTTTATCCGGAGGATATTCTGGCGGTTTATCCGGAGGATATTCTGGCGGTTTAACTGGTGGATATTCTGGAGCTGTAACTGGAGGATATTCTGGTAGTGTAAATGGAGGTTATTCTGGTTCCACTGGCATTACCGGCACAGGTTACGTCTCGAGTGCATATGGAGGTCTCAACGGAAACTCGGGTTACAATACTTACGCTTCTCAATGGAAGTGGTAGAAATTTACCCGAAATTAAAGCATTGATTTTTTTTATACAATTTTAATTAAACTCATTATTGTAACTGTAAATAAATAATACTGTTAACACATTAATTGAAATAAATGATATTTGAGAATAATTTGACCAATTCTTTTTGAAATACGCAAATTAAAAAAAATCATATTTTTGGAGGCTGATGCAGAAGAGGAGAGGTTTTTAGTGGGTAAAAATCCCACAGTATCACGATTCCACCGTAATCCCTTTGGAAGGTTTTCCTTTTCTCGTAACAAAAAAAAATGGATATACATTCAGTTAAATTAATATCTTTGTATATTTTTTCTATTGAAAGTCTTCTTAATGAAATTGTGGATCTTAAATATTTTACTTTATTATTTAAAAAACTTCCTTCTCATAAGATTTTAATTATTTTTAGTTTATTTTTATTGCAGGAAGAGGTATGGTCAATAACCCTTTGCAGCAGTTGAATTATATTTTTGTTGTTTTATTTTTTTCAATTCTGTAATTTGTTGTTGCAATTAATATTATTCCAATAATTTAGTGATTAATGCTAAATGGTAATTTATGTTAAATATAGTATTTAATTATTATGATTTATTGCATTTTTTTTATCTCCCAATATTTAGTAATTTTGCTTAGAAATTACAATGCATTTATAGTTTCAATTAAAACTTCACTTGATAAATTATATAATTTGGTGATTAACAGATTTCTAATCTATACGAATTTATTTATACTATACCGTGTGGAATCTTCTGCAATGGAATTATGTTAATAAAAATCAATAAAATTTATGAAGATGGAAACGCGTGAAATTTTTGGTTTTATGTAAATCGGAAGAAGAAATTTGGAGAAATCGGATATTCGCTTGCTCATCTAAATGTCGAATGCATAGTATATAAGGATCCATCCGGTCAGAGGTGAGTATCACTAACATCTTTACACACTCACGATAAACATGAGCATCATTGCGGTAAGTTTGCATTCGTCGAATTAGTTTGATGTAAATTTAATTGTCTTTTCTTTGGCAGTGCTTTTTGGTAGCCTTTTGCATCGGTAGCATCAGATGTGGAGGAGTTCCAGTCAAAGAAAAAACGTCCGTTGTTCATGTTAGCCATGGTGGTTATGCAGGAGGTCACGGATATGGGTATGGAGGAGGATACGGACATGGATATGGAGGAGGACATGGATATAGTTATGGAGGACACGGATATGGCGGAAGTCACGGTTACAGTGGAAGTCATGGGGGATACATAAGTGGTGCATACAAGAGCGGAAGTTATGTATCTGGATACGGAGATGGATACGGAGGTGGATATGGAGGCGGATACGGAGGTGGATACGGAGGTGGATACGGAGGCGGATACGGAGGTGGATATGGTGGTGGATATGGAGGCGGATATGGCGGTAATGGAGTTAGTGTTTTGATTACCAAAGACATCACCGTGCCTGTTGCCAAACCCTATCCCGTGCCTGTAATTAAGAAAGTACCAGTTCCAGTAGCTGTTAAAATACCTGTACCAATCTCAAAACCGTATCCAGTGCCAGTCCATCAAGAAGTCCGCGTAAAAGTACCAGTGTACTTCAAGGTCCATCATCCTGTTCACGTACCAGTTGCAGTACCCAGGCCTTATCCAGTGGAGGTAGTTAGGAAAGTTCCAGTTGCCGTTCCAAGCCCGATCTACTACAAACTTCCAGTTCATACACAAACTCTCACTACGATCGGTGCAGCCAGGAATGTAGGTTCGGGAGGAAACTTAGGAGGCGGATTCGGAAATGTTGCTGGTGCAGGAATTCCAATTGCTGGAACATACGGTACAGGAATTCCAGTTGCAGGAATTTCCGCCACGGGTATCGCAGTTGGAGGAACTTCTGGAGTAGGAAATGCTGCCGTAACAAAAGCTTACTACAAGGGATCTTCCGATGTTCATGGCTCGAGCGCATACAATGGATATTTGGAATCTGGACACTTAGGAGGAGGTTTTGAAGGCGGATACGACTCTGGTCATCATGATCTTTCTGGTTACGTTTCGAGCGGAAATGTTGCAGATCATGCAGCTGTTTCTGGCGGATATGGGTCAGAGCATTCAGGAAACCTTGCAAATTATGTTACTGCTGCATATCGTGATATTCAAAGCTATGCAGCCAAACCCAATTGGTAGAGATTAAACCAAAAAGTGAAATACGATCGTATTTACCTCATGTTCATTGTTTGTAAATAGTTTATCCATATACATATTAAATATATTTTTGTTATAATTACCCTATTTCATTTATTATATTATTATATTTTAACATTACTTTTACCTATAAAACGAAAATGATTTCTCTCCTTCACATACTCTTCCTCTTTCTTAATTATATGTCCAAAAATACAATGTTTTTCTCATATCCATTCGTATATTCCTCATAATCCACATATATTTCTAGATTTATATTCCCTAATTTCAAATCATAGATTCTTTTACTTTAACCACATTTGGTATGTTGTATAAGCTAAATAATGGTTCGGTGAAATTTGTTTATCTGACGTATTTTTTTACGAAAACTTTAAAAGTTTAATCAATTTTATTTTAAGAAAATTCATGTTAGATTCCAAATTCTGATTTAGTTGTATCAATTCATATTGCCCCAGAAAACAATATTTTTTTACATTAATTCGTGTTGAATATCATAAGCTTCAATATTATATTTGTATCAACATATAATTTCATTGAAATTGCAAAATATAAAAACCATTTTGATTTCAAACAGATATAACATTTTACACTAAATTGATCGAACTTAAACAAATATAAATTATTTTTTATTAATCAATTTTGTTTCCATAATTTTATCAATTTCCAAAACGAAATATTTTACAAATTTGAAGGTTTTAATGAAATATGACAATCTTTTGCTGATTTATTTCGTACAATGAATAATAATATCTTTCTGCAGCCCAATTGTTAGGTAATTGAACTTTGTTCAGCTTCAATGGTTTAAATAAATAAAATAACTTGCATTCTTGAAGTTGTGGAAGTTCACTTTATAAGAAACAATCGTTCATAACAATCAGAAGATGTGATTTCCTATTTGAATTGTAAATTTAATCTATATGGAAATTTTGCGTGATTAGCCTGAGCAAACATTCTTGAACTTAATGCCGCATCACACGTTATAATCAAATTATGTTGATTCAAATTAATTAGAATTTCAAATGAGAATCTTAAAAGAAAAATTCACTGATATTTTTTGTTCAATGCTTTGAAAACAAAACGGTCTTCAATCGGGATATGTGCTGCTGTTATGTGTTTAAGAAATCTTGAAAAACTTTTTAATGTATGCAATCAAGATTGATGCGTTTTTGCCTTAGACCAGCGGTCAGTAACCTTTTTGACCTCACAGAGTTCTAAAATCTTAACATTGAATCACGCGGACTAAACTTAAAACTTTGAACGCTGCCCAGTACTAACACATTTTGTTTCCAAATAAATATAATTCTAAGCATGGTACTTACAAATAATTTTGTATTGGCAGTTTTATTAACATGCAATGTAATAAAGTAACATTTGTAAAAAAAAGTACATTGTTCTTTGTACATAATTCAAATGCACATAATATCTACAATTAATCTTTGAATAAATAAATTAATCATAAGTAAAGTAGTAAATATGAAGTGTTCACGATCATGTAAGTTTGTGAAAAACAGATCATGTTTTCATTTAAATTCGTTGTAGGTTTATACATTGAATGTTAATTGATGAAGAAAGTATGAGAACTGACTTAACTTAACTATCATTTTATATTTTTTCTTAATATATTTTCTTGCGAAATTCAAATGTTTTGAGGAGCACACAAGGAGGAGCACGTGTGTAGTGGAAAGGATATTTATGTATTATGTGAAAAAAGAATATACATAGTAACACATTTGTAAAATTTTATGTTATGTAAATTAAAATCGTATGTGTAGAGGAGAGATGCGTGGCCAAAAAAAATGGTGAAATCGATATGATACATAGAGAAATCCAGGTTGAATGTCAGTTTTCGAAGTATAAAATCTCGGATGGATTCGAAAATAGTATCATTCACATCCCAACCTTAAGACAAGAATGAGAGCCTTCGCGGTAAGTGCAGAAGCTCTATCTGTTTCTACGAGTGAATTATAATTTATTTGGTTTCATTTCAGTGCATTTTGGTAGCCCTGTGCGTCAGCGGCATTAGCTGTGGAGAGTCTTCTTCTAAGGAGAAGAGATCCATCATCCATGGAGGATTGGGCGGTTACGGTGGTTACAGCAGCGGAGGCTATGGAGGCGGTTACGGAGGTGGATACGGCGGAGGATACGGAGGCGGTTATGGAGGTAGTTACGGCGGTGGATACAGCAGTGGAGGATACGGTGGCGGATTAGGCAGTGGTATCGGAGGTGGAATCGGTGCTGGCTTTGGAAGCGGTATTGGCGGTGGTATCGGAGGCGGGATTGGGGGTGGTCTTGGCGGAATTGGTGGTGCAGTAGTTACTATTACTAAGCAAGTTGCCGTTCCAGTACCACAACCCTTCCCAGTCACCGTTACCAAAGCAGTGCCAGTTCCTGTCGCCGTTAAAGTACCAGTACACATCCCGAAACCATACCCAGTCCCAGTCCCACATCACGTCCCAGTCAAGGTACCAGTCGTCGTTAAAGTGCCCCATGCCGTGCCAGTACCAGTCAGTGTACCAAAACCATACCCAGTCGAAGTAATCAAAAGGGTACCAGTCTCAGTTCCAACCCCAGTCGTTGTTCCCGTCCACACCCACTCTTACACCACCGTTGGTGGTGCCGGAATCGGAGGTGCAGGTATCGGAGGAGCCGGTATCGGAGGAGGT
>JAFMTC010001150.1:49559-160227 GCA_018845635.1 Nicrophorus orbicollis
GGCTACGGAGGAGGATATGGAGGTGGATACGGAGGTGGATATGGAGGCGGATACGGAGGTGGCTATGGAGGTAAATGGTAAATGCCAATTATCAAATGTTTTTTTTTATAAATAAATTTATTTAATGGAAAAAATGTCTTTTCTTTCAAATCCATTATCACAATCAAATATTTTATATAAATATTAATTACTTTGTGAATGTAATTAACGATAATATTTTCAAATTTTTGTAATAATATTATAATTTATTGATAAGCTAAACAACAACAAAAAATTAAATATAAATAATAAAAATAGATACAACTTAATTAAAAAATACAAAAATATATATGAACAAAACAATAAAGTAATAATAAAATAGATGGCCAAAAGGCTATCGACATTGGTCTTTCTGTACATAAATATTGACAATGAAATTACACAAGAAAAAAAAACAACCACTGGAAGAAAGTAGATAATTATGAGGACATGTATTGATATAGGGTACATGTGGGATACTTATATTTAACAAGGGTTATTGGATTTCGATACAAAATTTGGAGGGAAGGATAATTTGGAGTCTTTGTAATAATTTCCCTTTACATGTATAGGGAGAGGGATCTATAGAGAAGAGAAACAATGTTAGTTTTTGAATAGAGATAATTCAGAGGGTTTTGAAGCAACCCACTTTGAATGGTGGATGTTGGTGTGAATGTGAATGGAATTCTATTCGGAATCGGAGAGATTTACGGGTTTCGGCATTGTGAAAAAAAAGGGGGAAACCATAAACAAGTTTTGGACAGATTTTTAAGTAAATGTTTTAAATTGGACAGATATTTGGAGACTTAAGTTGTTTGGTAAGGAAGTTAAGGTTGAGTTTTGATTCCCAGATATTTCACAGATGTCAAATTATTTTATTAATACTGAACAATTATTTGTTGTGGTAATTATTGTAATATATCTTATCAATTTTCTTTAATTATCATTTTAATCATTTAAACAATAAACAGTTACTAATTCCAAGAAAAAAAAGAAAAAGTTTATTGTTGAGAATATTAATTTCATTTTTAAGATTTACCATGTTAATTATAGGCAAAAGAATAAACGAAAAAAAAGGTTTATTTAGGAAAATATGATGTAGATCAGTGGTCTCAAGCTCAAATGTACTATTTTAAAGCAATTGACGAGTTAAACAAAGCTTCAATTTTCACCTCTGTGTGTAAAATTGCAAGTATTGCAGCAAATACATAATTGAGGAGTTTTTGCAGGCCATGTAATATTTATTGGACTAATATTAAGGACTAATTGCCATAATTTGAAAAAATAGCAATAATTGGTATCTTATATGAAGGTACTATTATAAATATTATTATAAATATTCTTGCAACTTATAGCATCCAAACGTTTAAATAATTTAGTCTTTACCACTTAATACAAGTGCTTTAATCTTGTCTGTAGACTAAGGTATAATTGCTACCTTCAAAATTAATTACATTAAACATACTTTCCAGGATATTTATAATAAACTAGAAATTAATGAACATTTCATGTTTTCAGAAGCTTCGAAACAACATATTTTAAATTGTGTGGTAAGCAATATCGCCCCAATTAAGTGAAAGTAGGAATATCCATTGTTATTACATTGTCAGAATGAGATGCTTTACCAATTTAAATACATCGATAATTTACTTAGCCAAAAAACAAATAATGGTATATGCCACTGATCTCAACATTCAAAAGGCCTTAAAATTTCATCAAAACGTAGCGAATGTTTTGTAGCGAATATTTTACATATTTATGAAAAATTTCTAATAGCAAATATTGAAAAACACCTATCCGAAAAAATATATATTCAATTAAAACTTTTACTAGCTTTTATTTCCAATCTTTTTGTACAGACAAATTCAATTTACACGATTTTTATTCGAGTAAATCAAATCCATATGGGACGGATATTCGTGTAAATTTTATAGAATATAAAATGGAAATTAAACTTTTTTTCGTTATAAAACAATTAAGTTAAATAACGTCAAAGTTGATTAATAATAAGTGTTTGTGTCATTGCAATAGAATGTGAAATCAATTTAATTCTCAATTTATTTTTGTAATAATAAGTTATTGAAATTCTGAGTGTGTTGTTCCCAATTAAATATACTCTTTAATCTTTATAATACATAACACATTTCCTCTATGTTCCTTCCTTAGTTATTTGTCGTTTAAAAGGCATTTTGTAAGATATGTAGATTCGTCTCTACTAAATTAAGAGATTTATGGTCAATATAAGAAGAGAAAGTCTAATTTCGTGACATGTTTGAAATAAGATCCTGGTTTTAGTTGTGAGTTAAGAAAATTGGTCCATAGATCTTCACCAACCAAATCGCTGAATAGAAAATCGATGCGTCTTAATTTGTTGTTTTACATTTATAATAATTAATAAAAAAATACTGAAACATTTTCTATTTCATTCCTCAATGATTTATGTGTTTTTTGTTTAATATTTTGTAATAATGTATTTAATTAATTGGTATAATCGTTTTAATTATTCATGTTATTATTATAATTCATAATAACAATATTGAATATATCCATAAACAATTAAAAAATAAACCAAGATTAATTTTGAATCATGTGGTTATTGACCAATGATATTTCCATATATTAGAAATCGACACTTTTTTCTAATCCACAAAATATGTACCAAATAAATACAAATAATAGGGACAAAGATTTAGGTGGACAGGCAATTTTTTTTAATGAATTAAATAAAATGTAATCGAAAGAAAATAGTAATTTATCTACTTGAAATTAAGTATATTCATACATAATAAAATTACCAGATGATTATAACATTTGAAATATGTGCATTGTGTAATATAAATATGGTACCGATGCAAACTTACATAACATGTAAATTTTGGTTGCGTAAGATTTTAGACAAAAATTTATGTTTTGTGAAATTTTTTACGTTCTGTTTTGTAATCAATTATATATAAAAGAGACCAAGAGATTAGATGGAGCATCATTCTAGCATCTTCGATCACACGATGAGGACTTTTTTGGTAATCAATACTATTTTCAAATGTAATTATTTAATAAATATTTTTTTATTTTGACTAGGTTTTGTGCGCTACATTTGCCTTATGTACGGCAAGTAACTACCACCATGGTGGCGCTCAGTATCAATCAGGAGGAAATGGTTTTATCTCTGGAGGAGCACAGCATGAACAGTATGTCCAAGGAGGGCACTTGGAAGGTGGATTTAACAATGGTGCTGTTCATGGTAACGGTTTACAGTTGGAACACGGACAAGTCCATAACGCCCCATTTGCTGGCATTCAAGGACAATTGGGACAAGCTGGATTCGGTGGATTAAATTCTCATGTTGGACAATCCTTTGGTGCTCCAGTAGCTTTTGAAAACCATCACGTTGGTGCGCAACAAACTGTACAGAAGAAGGTTGTGACACTTGTCAACGAAGTACCAGTTGAGATTCCACAGCGGTACCCAGTTACCGTGACCAAGCATGTTCAAGTTGGAGTACCACAACCGTATCCAGTTCACATTCCGAAGCCATACCCAGTCCCAGTGAAAGTCCAAGTTCCAGTACATGTTGCTAAACCATATCCAGTAAAAATCATTCAGCAAGTCCCAGTCAAGGTTCCAGTTTACATTAGGGTACCACATCCAGTGAGGGTTGCTGTACCAGTAGAAAAGCCATACCCGGTGCAAGTGATCAAGCACGTTCCTGTTAAAGTGCCAACTCCAGTCTACATCAAAGTAGCAGTTCCCGTTCACACACACACCCATCAAGTCCAAACCAACTATGCTCCAGGACCAGTATCCTCAATCAATGGTAACTACGCTCCAGCTGTTTCTTCAATCAACTCTAACTACGCTCCAGCAGTATCTTCAATCAACTCTAACTACGCTCCAGCAATCAATAGCAACTACGCTCCAGCCGTATCATCATTCAACACCAATTATCAAGCTTCAACAGACAATAATAACCAATACCAAGGCTCTGAATTCGCATCCGGACTGAATTCTGAATCTTATCAATCCAGTGCTAATATTGATTCACAGTCAATTCATGCCAGCGCCAAATCTGGAGAAGGACTCATTGACATCAGAGGTGGATTTGATCACTCAGAATATGCTGATGACAGTCAGGATTCTAACTTGTAAATCTCTTAACTGTACAAAATCATTGGCAGTTTCATTGTAATATTTGTATTTGTATTGCACAAAACTATGTAAATAATTTGATTTTAATAAAATCTACATTTTTTATATTTTTCTTTTGTATTACCTATTTTATGCATTCCAATTAATATTGATTACGATTTTTCTATAAAATACTTTTACAGTTTTTATTTATGGCCCTATGTCCCTATCAGCCACACCTTTACAGGTAATACAAGTTACATTACGTATGCTTAGTTTTCAACACTTGTAACACATATACTTACTTACACATGTTTAATTGGATGCATACGCATTAAGGTGTTTTGTTGGAAGTATATAATGAAATCGATCATATTTTTAATATTATTAATACCGAGTTATTGTCATACACATATCAATATTTACCACATTCAAATCATTTAAGGATAGCTAATACATTCTAATTAATCATATATGTTCAGTAATGTTCACTATGACTAATTTATTTTTAACTGGTTAGAATTACATGTCTATCTATATGAAATTTAGATAGTAAGCAGTATAGTTAAGTAGTCTATAATATGTTATTTCAGATATAAAAGTGGCAAATTTAATACACTTAGTCTAATATTTCTAACTGTAATACTTTTTATCACTATTTAAAAAAATCAATGTATTAAATAATATTCCATCCGAGACGCGAAAATACATTGAAATATGTTTTCCAGATTATAAATTTCTAATATTTTTTTAAAATTATGTGATAACATAATCATATTGGGTTGGTGTATAATTATCAATCGTTTTTGATAATCTTATTATGATATAGACATTCTAAATTATTCAATAACATGTATAAATGATTATCACGTAACGTAGTCACCGGTTACAGTTATTGAAGTAACTTTCTGATTTTCTTGGAAGATGCTTGAAAAAGTAAGCGAAACAGTAATTTTTATTAACAAAAAAAAACCGCCTATAAAAACGTCAGATAAAGCAATATATAACTATATATTATCAACACCAACTATCAAGCTTCAATAGATATAAATAATCAATAATAGGCTCTGATTCGCCTCCGGACTAAATTCTGAATCTTATCAATCCAGTGTTAATGTTGATTCTCAGTAAATTTATGCCAGCACCAAATCTGGAGAAGGACTCGTCGACATCAGTATTTGATGACTCGTAAATATTATATACATTTCAATATATTTTTTGTACTATAAATAATATGATTTTATTAAAATCTGCATATTGTTAATATTTTGTATTTATAAAATCGGAAAAAAATTACATGATAACTTTACGTGCAACAGAAAATCACTAATCAATAACAATAATTGGATGGTTCGCAAAACATTTGTGTTTTTTCCTTGAAAATGAATGAATCTTATAGTGCATATATATCTTATTGAATTATATTTTCTCAATTTTGGTCCAATACCTTTTGCCATCTTTCTAACAATACCAAAATTTCACGCTTTGCAAAACTTCTGATCTTTACTGGTAAAAAACGGATCCAAATCCTCAATTGAAGTAAAAATTGTAGAGACTAGAACAAGTAATATTCCAAATCTGGAAAATATGATTCGCTTCAAAAAATTATCATTTTCTTGATGTTTAAGAAGAAAATTAATAAAGTCTAATAAACAGAGTAACTTTCTTTCAGTAAAAACATATGGAATCCATGTTGAGTTTTGAAATTAAACTAAGACGTGATCATGAATAGTGGGTCAACTTCAAAATATTTAATATTAAAGCGATATTAGGAGTCCCCACTGAAATTCATAAATTATCCTAAAACTTTCTGTAATACGCCTGTAAATTGCTTTATTTCAGTATCAATACGATCAGTTCGACAATGACATAACAGAAACAAGTTTTATTTAATATATCACTATAGTTTATATATAATTATATTAATGCACATTACTTATTAGGATAGTTTTCAATTGTTGCGTTCGAAGATATCTTACAATAGTTAACCATAGTACCACTGTTTACCAACATTGTTGCACTTTGATATCAAAAATCCATAAAATGTTCGGAAATTCCATACAGTCTACATTTAGAATACTACTAAAAGCATCTTAATAAATATAATAGTTAAAAAAAACTGTTTTTGTTACAAAATTGTTATTTTTGTTTCATGATCTGTGGCGGATATAGCATTTAAAAGGTCACATACAATTATTGAATAACCAAATTACAGATGTTAATTGATACATACTCTGCGAAGTTCTTGATAAAGATTTCGTAAATTTAATAAAAGATTTTGAAATGCAATTAAAAAAATTGTCTAAGGACAATGAAATTATTCAAGAAAAATGTTTCCTTAATATCTCAAAATTAGGTGAAAACTATGGATCAAAAACAAGATAAGAAATAAAAAAAACCTTTCAAATCTGTTTCTAGGTGTTATTGACTGCTGTCTTTCCGTCCTAATATAAAATATTCATAATATTTAATTTTTATCTCTAATTTTGATCTGAACGTGTATTAAATTAGTTTTATAATAGTAATTTTTTTTTTGTATTTACAGCTTTAGGAATATGAAAATTTATTTAAAATTGTCTGTCATCTTTCTATGTAAAACTTAGTTATAGTATTGTAATAAATTTGGTGTATTTAATTAAATTTGTTTAAATTATGTTATTTAAATTATTTATTTATTTATTTTTATAAAAACAAGATCCAAGGTTTCGAAAAGATCGAATAGTTTCGTTAAATATCTACATAGAAGAAAATATTGACATTGCCACTTGCTAAAATGGATGGTAATTCTAAATTTAGAGTGATTGTACTTAAAGATGATTATTGTATGTAAAATATACGATGCATATGTTTTAATAATGTCCATATGTAGATTAAGTTATGATTAAGATGATTCAGAAAGATATTGATTAAAAATAAATGATTTTTTTTCTTTTGATTTGACACTCTCTTATGCTGATAGTACTGGGTACCTTCCATAATAGCAGATCAAGGCTCTTCAGAGGGCGAGGAACCTTGTGAAAAAAGGAAGCTAGGAAAAGTAAGAAAAAGAACCGAAATCCAAATGCCGATAACGGTAACCAAAAAAATGAATATTTGGCAAAATGCTGCAGCTCTTTCTAATAAAGAAGAAAATATCGGTGAGTAGAGTTGCGGCACTAGCACAAACACAGATGTTCTTCAATAAATCCTAAATGAACTGGAACAGTCCAAACATAAAATAAACTGCCTGGAGACTGTTATCGAAGAGAAGGAGGAACTGCTACAACAGTATCAACAGCAGAAACAATCGAGCCTGAAGTTACTCAACAGCAAGGAGACACAATGGTAGCTAATATACTAATAAATAATCCCTATTCCGTTTTGGCTAGCCTGACGGAAGGTGCAGAAGGATATTCTTAGCTGAGACAGACCAACGCAGACGGAAAAGCCAAAATTACCAAAACTCACGCTAAAACCACCGTCCTTCTTCATCCCTGATGTGGAAGGCATCAATTCATTTAATACCGTCGGCCATAAATTTTACACCCTTAAATTGGTTGGATAAAAACAAGTTAAGCTACAATCAAATAGGTAAGCACATACCATGTTACTCATACCAACTGAAAAGTCACTGCTTATTTAGAGTTGTGTTCAGAAGTATTTATCAATCCTGTCGCTTTGATATATTAGATTGAAGAGCTCGGTCATACAGTGAAAAGTGTTAAGAGTAACCAGGCAACTTAAGCACTTATTAGAAAGTGGACGAGACATTGCATAAATATCTCGGTGGTTTGTCTCCATTTGAGGCTAGCGAATATTCACTGTGGAGGCCAACCAAACATATAATGTGCCCGAAACAGAGAGATTTTCCGTTTCTTCAATCGGATGGTGGCTGGGCTATTTTGACAAATATCTTCCAACCATTCCCGGTGGAACTTAATGGAGAGGATGATAATAAAATATCAAAATTCCTGAAGTATCATATCATGTCACTTCCTATTGCCCGCTTCACATTGACGCATATTGAGCTGAAAGTACGATTTTTTCAGCAGGTTAAGCTGAAATTCGAAAGGATATGATCTTATTATGGCAGAGGTCTTGAGGCAACTTCCAACTATTGGAATGAAGGTAATTACACTAATTTACAATTCAATATTCAGACTTGGTATATTTCAAGCTCAGTGGAAGGTGGCCCAAGTAATACTAATACCCAAACCTGCAAAACCATCCGTTACGGCATCTTCCTACAGACCTATCAGCCGCCTGTCGCTTCTGTCGAAGCTGTTTAAAAGACTTCTGTTCCGAAGGCTACGGCCCTGGCTGCTGGTCAATAACCCAATACCAGATCATCAGTTCGGATTTGATGAACTTTCGATCGAGTATGGCATAGAGGATTGCTATTCAAAATAAAACAGTGTCTACCAAATAAATACTACATCAAACTCAAATCATATCTATCTGGGAGGCATTTTCAGGTAAAATCCAGAGATGAACTGACGGCGCTACGTTCAACCATCTCCGGAGTTCCGCAGGGAAGTATCTCTGGACCCTTGTTGTACTTGATTTTCACGGCCGAACTTTCAACTTCTGAGCAAGTTACTGTGGCCACATTTGATGATGATTCTGTTATTACATTATACTATCTAATCCCAACAACAGCTGGTTCAGAAAGGGGATAATTAAGATCAATGAAACCAAATCAGTACATGTAACATTCACAATGAGACGAGAAACTTGCTCACCAGTATCACTGAATGACCGTGCCATACCGCAAGTTCAGGATGCTAAATATCTAGGCATGCATGTCGATAGACGTGGAAAAATCATCTAGCAACAAACAGAAAACAGCTGGACCTGAAAGTAAGAAATTAATATCTATTGTATTTGATTATTATTATTTTATATAGATGGATTTATAAAAGGAAATTTAAAAAAAATGTTATTTATTATAATAATTTGACTAGGGCGGAAAAACCAATGGTCGTTAGCCTTTTGGCCAGCTTTTTTGTTATTATTTTTATTGTTATTTTGTTTATTTTAAATTGATTAATTTTTAATGTTTAATTTCCTTTGAATTATCTTAGTTTAATTAATATTATTTATATTTACAATTATATTTTTATTAAATAGATTTCCTTTAGTTTCGAATAGGTTTTATAAACTAAATTAATAGTCTGAGTTTACATATTATTCTTACAAATCTACTTTACATTCATTCGAACTAGTACTTTGCTATGAGCTATTACTGTCATCTATATATTTGTATTTATATTTCTATAAGCATTTATATTTATATAATTGCTAAAACTAAGATTAGGTTTTAGATGTTAATTTTTAATATTTACAAATTTGAATGATTTGTAAAAAAAATGATTGCATTCGTATTTAACATTTTGATATGAGATGGTGTTGATATGTATCTGAGGAATTATAGATTTATTTTTATAAATGCTATATTTAGTAATATATTAATTTTATTTCAGATATTTATGCAAAATATATATAAAGTCAATATTTAAATATAGTAATTACACATAGTTCAAATTATTGTACTTTTGCACAAACGCTTTGGATATTTCTACGAACATACTTAACTTTCATGAGAATGTACCAATAAACTATCTATGTATATATGCATACATCAATGTAAATTTAACGTGCAAATAAGTTTGTATGAATATTTGAATGTTAGTTCTTTATTATATAATTAGATCATTATTATTGTAAGATTCCACAAATTATTAATTATGTATAACTATTTTTAATCACCAGGTAATGACTATTCTTATTTACAAAACAATAAAGTATATTCCAGCTAATATAATACTATTATAAAATAACTACAATTATTTAGATCCATCCGGACACATAATAATTTGGAAGCAATACTGTTTTCCCTTACCAAATTGAACAAGGGTACAAATACAACCATACCTCGCTAGATACGTTCCACGAAACTTGGCCGCAAAGCGAAAAGCCGTATAACGAATCAATTATTGCGCTTGCGTTTTTTTGCCGTTTTAGCGAATCATTTTATTATTTTTTTATTGATATGGATAAATACAGTAGATACATAGCAACAGTCGGTGAGTTGTTAATTTGTAGTAAAGAATATCTACTTTCAAGGATATCTACTTTAGTCAAATTCTTCGATTCAGAAGCAATACGCAGCAATATTGTTTTTCGCTGGATGAAACGGCTTAGTAGAAAAGAGACTTATTCCTAAGAATTCTAAGAAGTTTTTGATAAGTAACGTAAATTAATAACATACTTTGAAATGCTTTTATGTTGATTATTTTTTAAATTTGTTTGTAATTGCTTCAATAAAAAATATTATTATTTGTAATTTATTTATTTTATTAGATTTAGTAATTATGTTGGTTGGTTTAAAAGTAAATTTAAAAAAAACGAAATAGAAAACAGAAATAAACTTTACTTATAATAAGGCCGGCTTTGTAAAAGATGTAGTTGTTTTTTTTTCTGGTTTTGTTACAATATTATTACATTAATATATAATGTTAATTAATTATCTCTTACAATTTTAATCTGAAAAGTATGATAAATGTAGACTTTAAATAATAATTTATTACTTTAAAATATGTTTTTTATAAATAAATAATATAAGATAATAATAATATAAACACACAGGAAAAAAATATATAATTTGATACAACAACAATAATCATAATATTCTAAAAAACTTAACTGCAATATTTTTGCCCAAAAATAATATAATTTATAGGCCAGTTATTATACAAAACAAATATATTATTATAATAATAATTTTAAATAACAATAAACAAATAAAAAAATAATAACAATATCCAAAGACTGTTAAAGCAAATGGATATCGAACTTGATATTTCCGCCCATGAATATTATAATAAAAGATGTATGGTCACTTAAATATACATAAATAAAAGATAAAATAAATTAAAATTCTGTATGAAATTACAAGAAATGGAGATTTTTCAATCAAGTTTTCGAGATTGGGAGATCTCTAAATGAACAATATTGTTTACTAATTATATAAGAAGGAGAAAATAATCATTATACAAAAAAGCAGCCTCTGGGAAAGGGAAAGAACATAATTATAGGGACAATAGATACTGGTATAGAGTTAGTCTGGGATACTTATGTTTAGGAGTGGTTGATGGATCTCGAGGGATACAAAATTTGTAGAGAGAGGATAAATTGGAGTCTTTGAAATGAAGTTAAACGAAAAGGAGAGGTATCTATCGAGGGCTGGAACAATTTTAGTTTTGGAATAGAGGAGGTCATTCGGAGGGCTATGGAGCCCTATTTTCATTTTTGATTACTTGATTCTTATTAATTAAAGATCAATGTTAGATAATATTTCAGTTGAATACAGAAAACAGAATTTATCATTTTCCAACAACCTGATTTTTGTCACCACATAATGACTTTCTAGTTGTTACAAGGTCTGCACAACAATTTCAGTCCATCAAAAATCGAAATAAAAGCAATGCTCTTTAAAAATATATGATCGGAAACTTTGAAATTTCATTCATTTTATTTATTTTTTAATAAAAACATACTTTACTAAAAACACACCTTTTATATTTACGATTTTTGTAATGCTATGAATTTGCAACATTTATTGGTATATTGATACGCTGCGATTCCAATACTCTACTATATTTGAATTTGGATTTAATATAAGTAATTACATTTTTCGGGTTTTATTTCGTAAAGTATACCTGGCTTGGCTGGAATTCTATCCATAATTTCTCAAGTTAAGAAGGGCGATCTAACCATTCAGTAAAGAGTTTCTTTTATATTGTATTAATAATCAGAATTATTTGTATATATTTCACTTCTTTAAACCCTAAATCTATACCTTACTCTAAATATAAGTTCCTTTTACACCTTTTCTTTTTAATTTAATAATTTTCGTTATTGATTTTAGGAATAATCACATAAGTTGCCTGTATCTGGGTCCTTAGATATGAGCTTCAGGTTCATCTGGTCTTGCGTATCAGTCTTCAAGTTATTGAAAGCAGAGAATCAGATGACACAATAGTCAGCGCACTGTTAAATGTGATTTTGGTAAAATTACTCATCAAACCTTGAATCATCAATGGTGCCGGCTTTCTACATGAATCAGATTTTGTAGGAATGGTATTTATTTTGATCTTATTGAAACTCCATAACTGTAATTCATTTGTTACCCAGTTCAATTGTCGGGTCCCGGGATTAAAAATCTCTGGACACCGTGGATTATCTCGTAGTTACGTCGTTGTGGAGCCTTTGAGGGGTTTATGAATATCAAATACGAATATTCTAAGTAGTTTTATTGTACAGTTGAGTGTTTTTATGGAGAAGTCAACTATATAAGTGTTGATCTCCTGTTTTATTAACTAAGAGTTACATTCTTCTCCTAAGTTACTGGTTAACTTCCCCAGTTAAGACGTTTATTCGAAGACTCTCCTTCGAAGACGGTTGTTCAAAAACTAAATTATATTACACCCAAAATCTATCCATTTCAAAAAGGGGCTGAATGGGCAACGGATATGCATTTTAAGTGCATGGCGTTAACAGTTTATCTTAGTTTTATGACCCACTCAAGTATGAGGGGTGCCGTGTCTACTGTGTGGTGACAAAAACCATGCTGTTGGTAACATTCCACAAGCCAGACTAAATAATCACGTACAAGTATCGGTTTGTATATTTGATGGATATGTAACATATATGTTTAATTGTTAAGAAGGATGTAGGACTATGGGATATACATATCAATAATATAATAAACAATAATAAAGTGGTCGGACACGACACAAAAATTGCAACAATCAAATTATAATGTATATACAATTCGTTATTTTCTAAAAATAATAATATCAAATAGAGGGAGGCTTATGGCCTGGGTTATTTGGATGGTTTCTATTTTTATTGGTGAGGAAAATTGAAAATTTAAAAGAAAGGCCCTAATAATGTATAAAATTTATATTTTATTAAAACAGAATGCCCTATGTTATATAGGGCTTTGAAACAATCTACATTTATTATATATTATTTTTATTTCTACATTTTATTCCATTAAATTTATATTTTGTAGTGGTATTATAAATGTCATTATTATTTTGTTAATTGAATAAATGTAAATAAATTAAAAGTATTAATTAAAAAAAAGATTAAATATTTAGCTTGAGGCTTGAATGCAGTCAATTTGTCTCAGTTATAAAAGTTGTTTATATTTAATTCGGTTATTTTCGCAAAATATATTATTATTTTGTTTGTTAATCAAGTTACTGTAATGATGCGTCTATTAATGCACGGAGAAAATCCAATCGTTCACGAAACGATTCTATCCTTTGTAAAGTGCATGTGAAAAAATCGACAATATGTGCAAGAAACTCTTTTATATTCTTTTTTGTATTAATATTAGCAAGGCGAGAGATCCTTTCGGCTCGACCGAACAACCCATCAAATCTGCTGCATTTCATTCTGCACATTGAAGTAAATTCTTTGATATCCCCCCTCAAAGTTTCCATGTCATTTACAAGTCTTCGAAGTAGGTCTCCTTCCGAGTCTTGACTAGTTAATTCCACCATAGCCTTAATAAAGTTATACCTATGCTCAAATACTTCCGATACATGTGAAAAATCAACCTCATGTAAGAGGACGTACACCCTTCTGTTTATACGTCCGAATTTTTGAATGTCCTTTAGACCAGCAGTTTTCGATTGGAAAATTTTTACGACTCGAGAAGTATCATTGGAGATCGAACGAAATTGTCTAATCGCATATAACCACCCCATTGGTGCCACTGGGATAATGGGTTTAATCAAATTCATTAAATTGTAAATCCTTTGTTCCAGCTCATCCATAACAAATAGCGCATATAGAACCATGTTACAAAATACTCTGAACCTGTCTGTGAACCTGTGTGCGAAGTCCGGACTGTAAGATGTTCTAAGTTCGACAATTATTCTACTGCAATCTGACATAATATAATCGTAGAAATCATTTATATCGTCAACCAAATCCATTTTTCTCCAGCTCGCTTCCTTCGGCGATAATGGGCTTGCCGGGGTTTGTTGCAATTGATATAGGTTATTCCAAATTGCAAGCAGACTTTTTGTACTTATTGCATTATAAAATTCAGTTGCTAACTGACAAGTATTATTTACAAAATTTTTAGCATCTATGATTAAAAACGTAAAGAGGTTATGTTTATAATTTTGACATCTCTCATGAATACCAATTATAGTTTGCAGGGCTGTATGTATTACGTGTCCATCATCTTCAACCTCTATACCCTGCTCCGATAAGTTGTTCGTATTACTTGCTTCCATCGTCACTTGATAATTATTTCTCTAGAAGCTCTGACACTCACTGTAAACCTCGAACTGATTTGTCCATTAATTGAAACCCTCTTTATATATGAAAAATGTATAGGTTAAGTTATTTAGCTGAGGTGGTGGAGAGTTGTGTGAAATTGCTATATATTAAAGTAACTGTTTTTTACTATTTTAAATTCTTTGAACAGGGCAACTTTTTATAGGGTGGTTAAAAGTCTCTGCATCATATAAATCCGGCGCGAAAAGGTGCTTGTAATGTTTCTCTTTCTTCTCTTCTCTTTCACTTCTTCTTTTCTTTATCTTTTCCTTCTTTTTCTTCATCTTCATATTTTTTAGTATAATAGCTATACATATTTTAATAAAACTAGTTTAAATTATAGTATAATACTTTCATGCCTCGATTAACGGATATGGTATATTCCATGAAACTTCGTTAAACTAAACTTTGTTTTCAATGAAAAAAATAATAATATTGCTAGAACGAGAATACGTTTCAATTTTAAAAGAACTATTTCTTATACAAATATTTTTTTTTTTCAATAGTTATGGCCTTATTTCTGAAACTTTTCGGAAGTTATCAGCCTCACTACATTATTTTGAATACCAGTAAATTATCTACTGTTTAGTAAAATTATTATATTTCTAGTAATTAGCATTATTTCCGTAACAACATACTTAATTTCGTCTTCATTTTATTTGATTTCATTGCTACCAATGTTTTCTAAATCTTTTATTTCAGAATCATTACATCAACATTTTCAAAATATGTTGATTGTGCTTTCTTAATAACTATTTTCTTGGATGTTATTTTCTTAAAACTGTCAATGTCTTCAATTGCCTTTAATGGTTCAGTTTGTGTTAGAAAATGTCTACGCTATTTATAAGATTGATAATTTAACATTGTTAAATTTTAATTTGTTAAATCTTTCTTACGAAATTTGATACTCAAATCTTAGTAGCAATTATTTCTTTAACAATCTACTATTTAATACCTAAATTTTCAAGAAGAAATAGCAAAAATATTTTTTTTGATTGTATTTATTTATTTTTTTAATTTTTCATGCAGAAGGATTTCTCCGTTGCAGCAACAGCATTGTATTTTATTTATATTTCTTTATTGCTATTATATTGAGTTTATATTTTTATTAGTGGTTGTTGAAATAAATATTATTAGAAATATAAAGAAAGCAACGTTCCGCCAGATAGAGAATATTTGGGGGTAGCGGATGAGTTTTGTTTTTATTTCCTTGTGGGTTACCCACTTTGATGTGTACATTTATACGGGTCACAAAACAAAGACTTCTTGGGATTCTATTGAATTTTTACATTGGGTAGATCCTGATCCCAGGAAAAGACTCAACAAGAAGTAAAGCACAGATAGCGGTAATTTATATTTATTTCCCTTCGAATGTCAAAAATTTTTGCGTCTTTACGATGAAACTCTACCGAAGAACAAGATCGATGTAGAATTATCCGGAACGGCAGTTTGAATAAAGTACAATAAGTTGTGATTTACCGTTGTAAAGTAACGGAACACCATCGAATAATCGACTCCAACATTTGAAATTCAAGGAATTACATTTTTGACATTATATTCTTACAACGAAAATGATTTGACATTACAAATGTCACGAAGACTAATAAATCAACTGTTAATCAGAAGACAATTGCTGTCACTTTGACATTAAGAAGCGTACACGTAATTTACTTTGACAATAAGGTACCGCAAAGAAACTTATAAGACAGAGCTAACGTCACGAAGACATACACTTCACTTAGAACTCACATTATTTGCAAGGTGGTTAGCTTCAAATGATACAGAAGAAGTCATTATCACATTAAGTCGTAATGGACTTTGACACATAAAAACAACAGATGAGGGTTCTTGATTTTGATATAAATAATCATGTTTTATATAATTGTTTCAAAGGTAAAATATTATGATTTTTGGGTAGTAATAAAATAATCACATCAGGGTGCTGAAATGTCTATAGTCTTTATATTACTGGTCGACTCATTTAAGATTGCTGTATTCATATTTATTACATAAATACTGTTGATAAATGGTCGGAAACGGTAGAATAAATCCAAATAATGCATGAATTGCAATAACTTTTATTCAGGAAGATTTTCGATGTTCAATTTGTACCTGTTCAGTGTGATGCATCTAAACAAATTTAATTGAATACAGATCAATTATCGTTTCTATAAAATGTTTAGCATATTTGAGTGCGATCCTGAGGGTCTTTGAGCATTTTTTTCTCCAGTTTCCCTTCACTCGCTGATGATTTATTTTATCGTTTCATTTCCAATTTAGTGAATCTCTTTCAAATTTGATAATAAAAACTTTTATTAAATCTATATATAGTCTTGATAATCCATATATTAATTTTGGTGTACTTCACACTATCTACTATAAAGAGAATCATTTATCGCTGAGAATAGAACTATCGTGCAGAAAATAAATATAGTTTCAAAAATTGTACAAAATAGGGTGAATTAACAGTTAATCTTATTTCCCATTTACTAAAAAAATATTATAAATCATGATCAAACATCTTTGTCGGTGTACTGTTTTATTATGTTACAATTCTTATAAATTAATTATATAACTTCTGCAAGTTATGAAATATTGTTGGTATATTTCTACATTAAAGAATAGATTGAAAATATCTATATTTGTCCTTAAATGTGATTTGTAATAGAAAATAGAAATTAATATTATCTTTTTATTTATCATCTAAAACTATTCTGGAAAACTGTGAGAAATTAATTGTATTAATATATTATGATTTGTAGCTATTTATTTACAGTTTCAAGTTTCTTTTGCTAAATTATTCTTGAATTATTAATTCTAAGAGTTTATTCTACAGTACACGTTAAATCATTGTACTTATTGTGTATAAGGATATTATTATGTTGTCGTGGCCGACCACTTTATTATTATTTATTATATTATTGTTATTGTATAGATATTTGTGTAATATAATTTAATCTTTGAACGACCGTCTTCGAAGGAGAATCTTCGAAGAACCGTCTTAACTGGGAAAGTTAACCAGTAACTTAAGAGAAGGATGCAACTCTTAGTTAATAAAACAGGAGATCAACACTTATATAGTTGACTTCGTCACAAAAACACTCAACTGTACAATAAAACTACTTAGAATATTCGTATTTGATATTCATAAACCCCTCAAAGACTCCACAACGACGTAACTACGAGAGAATTCACGAAGTTCAGAGATTTTTAATCACGGGACACGATAATGTATTATTCGTTTAACTATGCTTTGATACGAAAACTTATTTAGTCAATTAAAATACAAATTGGTCAAAATATAATTATAATTTTTTACTCAATTTAAATTTGTCATATCATTTGCTCGTGAAGTTCAAGCTTGTAATATGTAGATTAATAAGCTATAAATGCATTGTATCTTAAAATTGTATTTGTTTTCATTGCAATTAAGGAAACTGTGAATTGAATTGAATATCGTGTTTTAATTGAATATATTATTGTTTATTTTTACCTTGGTAACATCATGAATACCGAATTATATAATATATCCACAAATATGCAAATATTAAATTAGGCAATGTTAAAACGCACAAAGGTTAAAATAGAAATTATACATTTCTGTATATTTAAATTAAACCTCTGATCTTGAACTTTTATTGACTTAACAATGAGATTACTATAAAAGACAGCTGTAGTTTATTAGTGCCATCATTCAAC
The DNA here is from genome assembly GCA_018845635.1 of Nicrophorus orbicollis. Taxonomy (NCBI): domain Eukaryota; kingdom Metazoa; phylum Arthropoda; class Insecta; order Coleoptera; family Silphidae; genus Nicrophorus; species Nicrophorus orbicollis. The sequence continues at coordinate 67,743 of JAFMTC010001150.1, forward strand.
CATCGCCTGGTTCAAGATGAATACATTCTTGGTAAATATTTGTGTACTTCGTGTAATATTGAAATTACAACATATTAAATGCGTAGGTTCTGTGCGTAACATTCGCCATTTGTGCGGCCACTGACTACCATCATGGTGGTTACCAAACCCAAGGACACCAATCCGGTCACATTGGAGGTGGTGTTTCCGAAGGATTTGCTGGTGGACTATCCGGTGGATTTGGAAGCTCTGAACATTTAGGAGGTGGCGGTGGATACGGTCACGTTTCTGGAGGTTTCGGTGGAGCTTCTGGAGGTTTCGATGGAGCTTCTGGAGGTTTCGGTGGAGCTTCTGGACATCTGGGAGGAAGCAGTGGATTCGGTCAAGTCTCCGGTGGTTTCGGTGGAGTGCAGCAGCAATTTGGACAAAGTGAAGGCGGTTTCGGTGGATCTTTCGGACAATCTCAAGTTGGTGGCCAATTCGGAGGACATCAAGTAGTCCAAAACAAGATTGTAACTGTTACCAAGGAAGTCCCAGTACACATTCCACAGCCGTACCCAGTCACCGTAACCAAGCAAGTTAAAGTAGGAGTTCCACAACCGTACCCAGTCCATATTCCAAAGCCATACCCAGTTCCAGTTCAAGTCAAGGTTCCAGTTCATATCCCAAAACCATACCCAGTGAAGATCACCCATCAAGTACCAGTCAAAGTACCCGTCTACGTGAAAGTTCCTCATCCAGTCAAGGTGGAAGTACGTGTACCAAAACCATACCCAGTCCAGGTAGTAAAGGAAGTCCAAGTAAAGGTTCCAACTCCAGTGTACGTCAAGGTCCCAGTCCACATCAACACTCATTCCGCTGAGAACAACGTCAACTACGCTCCAGCCGCTTCTGCCGGTTACCAGTCCCAAGGAGTATCCTCTGGTTTCCAAGGTGGAGTCGATGGTGGATTCTCAACCGGATCCGCTCAGTCTTTCGGCTCTGGTATCCAACAAGGAGGCAGCTTCGGTGACTTCTCTTCCAGTGGTAGCACCGACTTCACTTCCGGAGGTAACACAGGCTTCTCTTCCGGTGGACATGATGACTTTTCATCCGGTGGCCACTTCCAATCTCAAACCATCGATTTAGGTTCCCAAGGTGGTTCCTATTCTGGAGACGCTGGCTTCAGTGGAGGCGATTCCTTCGGTCAATCTAACTTCGGTGGTGAAGGACTGAACGTACAGAACTTCCAGAACTCGTACCAGTCATCTTCCACCGGTGACTTCAATGGATACATTCCCAGCAAAGAAGGAGGCATGTACAAAAACCAAGGCTACAACAGCTACGCTTCTAGCTGGAAGTGGTAAATTACTGAAGAGAAAAATTTACCAAAAGAAAAATAAGTGATATAGCTTGTAAATATCTTTGATTTTAATAAAATCAATTAAAGTTCACATATTGCGTAATTCTTCTCCTCTCCTTTCCTTCATCTATCTATAAAATTATATACAAAAATAATACTGTATGCAAAACGCAAACATTTTTTAGAATTGCATAAGACTTTGCATTAATTAATTTTGTATAAAAAAATAAAAAACCAAAAGTCACTATTCATCAGATTTGTTTAAGAGTATTTCGTAACCTCTTGTTTTTTTTTCGCATTTATAAAATGATCACACCCAAATCCTTTGTATTCTACATGCAAGAGAAAGGTTACAGTCAACAAGCGTTTAATTTTAGTTATTACCATGCGTTCTTTGCTGCAATAATCGAATTTACGTAATATTTTTTTATAGATTTGCATATTTTTTTATTGACCTCGCGTGTACTCAAAATCTACCAAAATAAGAATAAATACACAAAACTTCTAATAATTAGAACAAATTATTTCAAAAATCTCTCTAATGAGAAAGTTTTACATTTCTGAAGGTAATTTTATATTCATATACGTATATAAATATATGAAATGTTACTTACACTTGGATGTATTTGCTAATGCTGGTATTAATGTCATATTTATAAGGAGACGAATATTTCTTAGGTTTCGGATTTTTTATGTATTATTTAATTTTCTGATTGATTGTATTATATATTTTAGAGAAAATGTAATTAAATATGATATTGTTGAATCAAGATTAAAATTGGTTAAAACAAACGCAAATGAATAAGTATAAGCAATTCCAATGCTTCTTCTTATAGTTGATTGACTATATCAGTGGTTTCCAAACTTGATGTTACTACGCCTCCCTTAAAAATATTTAACCGTTTGGCGCCTCCCCACCCCCTAATCCATTTAATGAAATAATAAAACTTTAGCAGTCTTTTGGAACATTGTTCACTGTGACTAATTTTCGCGGATCCCTTTAGAGTAGTCCGCGCCTTCCAGTTTGGAAAATGCTGGACTGTATAGTTCATACTATAGTATACATACTATACACTGCAAATAAATGTGTTTTAGTGCTACTATATAAAGTATAAAGTATATTATGTTATTTTTAAGTATAAGTATTATTATTATCAAAGTTCTCAACTAAATACAACATTATAAGTTCTATATAATGTAATCATATATTATTAATTATTATTTGTTGTAACATTGAACAAAATAATAAATTATATAATTATAAGTAGAAGAAAACACAATTATTACCACCGCTGCAAAGGGCTATATACCATAGGACTTTCAGCCCTATTATCTTATAATATAATCACTACAAAATGAAAAAAATACATAGTACCAGTTTTAAATAAAAAAAAAACTAGCAAACAGATAAATGAATGGAATAATATTTTTAATTTCAAATCTATTACATTTTTGAAGATATAGTCTTATAGTCTTAATAAAAAAATAACATTTATTACAAGAACAATTAAATAAAATAAATACAATACAAGACAAATCAAGAACTACTGGGTTTTTATTGTTTCATTTGACTATTGGCCAAAGTTTTTCCTGCCATTGCAACGACAAATTTGTTAAAAGTGAAATTTTATTATATAATAACTGATGACAAATTGAAATCCATAAACTAGCTTTATGATGAATTTATGTAAATGAATCGTAAAAAAATTAATGCAGGAGGATCAAAAGTGCAGAAGACTCTTCAGGTTCCTTGCACCAAAGGTCAAATATTTATCGGTGGATCATCTGCAAGACAAAAAAAAAGAGAAATTTTGTGCATATTTATATGTATTAATAGTCGCATCACAATTGTGCAATAGAAATTTGCAGTATAAATTCGAAATTACTCGTATTTGATTTGATTCAATCAAATGCCTCGACATGCGGAGGTCGCTCTTGGTGAGGAGGCTTAACGTCAAGTGGAACCATTCGATTAATTGATTTGTCATTTTAGTTTTTGCTCCTTGCGGGCAGCGTTTGTTGTTCTGACTTTCACCGGATCGAGAAGAGGTCTTACGAGATTTACGAGGATGTGAACGATGTACCCGATTCGCGTAAGCCGACCGCAATCAGAGGGCTAGCGATCGAGAAAAGGGTTTTCGGAACGAACACCGTCTTCAGGCCAGGACAGAGGTTACAGGGAAATGGAACAAATGCAATAAACAGTGCTGGGATTGTGACGATCACGAAGGAAGTGGCAGTTGGCGTGCCGCAGCCTTATAGGGTCACCGTGACAAAGTCAGTGCATGTCCCCATTCCTCAGCCATACCCAGTTTTTGTGCCAAAACCGTATCCGGTTCCGGTTAAAGTGGAAGTGCCGGTACCAGTGCTGCATCCGGTTCCGGTGAAAATTATCGAAGAGGTGCCCGTCGAAGTTCCCGTTTATGTGAATGTCCCGCATCCGGTTAAACAAACCGTTCCAACAACAGATTCATACCCGGTCATAAAACACGGCGCTGTCCAAACGCCGGTCTTCAAAAATGTGCCCATCCATCAAGGACAACATCCTTTCAAAACGATGCTCTTCAATCATTTCCGAAATAAATTAAACAAATATAGGAATTCCCAATCGAACGGCGAATTCAACGGCTATGTGCCCAGCAAATACGGTGGCATTTACGGAAGGCAAGGCTACAACACGTACGCCTCCGATTGGAAGTGGTGATTGATATACTTGGAATTAAAACAAACAGGGAATTACAGGGTACAAGATAAAAAAAATGCACGCAGATTTAATATTTAATTTAAAACTTACTCAGAAAACACTAAAAATAAAGTAATAATAATCATTTAACCATTCGAAACATCAAGATATTTGACATTTAGTTTTCGTTTCCATTTTTTTTTTGTTTGTTATACGAGTGTATGAATCCATTTTTGATATTTGAATATGTATATATTTTTTTAAATTAATAAATAACATTAGTATCGCGTGAGTTTTATTTCTCGTAGATGAACTGGAAGAGGCTCTTGTGGACTTCGAGCTGGAAGAGAAACTTTTGCTTATCGGATAGTTTCTTGATTGATGGCAGTAAGCTTTTGAAGAACAGCAGATCTTCGTCGTCCTCGTCGCGCGTAGAACACTCCTCGCTTGATTTATCCGAATCCGAGGAATTGGCCTCGTCTTCGATGAACGACAAGTCTTTGAGGTTCTCCTCGTTGATGTTCTCTTCTTCGATTTTCACAAAGTGCGAAGTGTGGATTTTGATGTTGGTGTTCTTCAGTTGCCGCTGTTTGATGCACGGCGCGAGGAATTCCATGTCGTCGTACAGTGGCCAGCAAGTTGGCTGCGTCTCGATGGTCGACGTTATGTACGACTGGTTCTTTCTTAGCTCCACTCGAAATGTATCTCGAAGATGTTTCCACTTTCTCTTCGCCAAATTCACTGAAAATATCATTATTCTTCAACATAATATAATTAGGGCTTAAATTAACTTTAGATTTCATAAGCTTTAATCTAAAATATATTTACATTTGATGAATCCTATTCTTTTATTTATTTAGCCGTAAAATAATTAAATCATTATTCATTTAGGTTAATAAGATACGAGTTAATTTATAATTAATTAATAAATATAATTTTTTAATGTAATGCAAATGTATCTTAATCGTATTACATTTATTAATCATTAATCATATCATTGTTCTTTGATATATCAGTTAAATTGAAAACGAAATAATAAATGTATATCAACTTAAATAAAGAAGCTTGTAGAATCTGCGCTAGATGAGAGACCCCTAGCAAAAGCTTAGAGCGAGCCTCGCTATGCAGTGTTTACATGTGTAGAATGTGTTTAGAGCTTTGGTTGCAGACAAAGACGGGCACAGTACGTGCTTTCCCTTACCGTCAATTTTGAAGAGGTTCGCGATATCACGCCAATCCTTCAGCGCAACTTTCCTGTTGTGATATACGTCACTCCGCAAATCCCATAGGGATTTCCTCTTCTTAATTTCACTGATGAACAACTGATTGTTCATCTTCATACCGGGCTACACTTGTTTGTAAACATCCAGGCCATTTGACAGAATTCGGACTGCAGACAGTTGGCCTGCGTGCAAGACCGAAGCTTGAGTCACACTGAAATACAATCAATAAAAGCTTGGGTCACACCAAAACTGCAGCTTATTTTAACATCATGATAATATTAGAGTAATCCTTTTGCCTATTACCATTCAATAATGTATCAGCATCTATCGAATGTACTATAAAAATCACATTGTAAAATTAATGAAAACGTAAATGGTTTCAAGGATATCCACATATTGGCACTGTAATTACTTTATGTATTTATAATAGTTCTTTTATTTATAATCAAACTTATATAGAACGTTGAAAAATATAATAATAATGTTATAAACAATTTACAACAATTGATTAATTTTCTAAAATAATTGATTTATGTATATTTTCTATTCAGAAGTTATACGAAATATAAAATAATTTAAACAATTAAGACAAAACCTACTTTGTCTTAATTTAATTAATTAGTAAAGTTAAATAAACAGACAAAAGGATGATCACGGCCAAAAACCGTTGTTCCTGATGTTCATACCTTTAGCTTATTGTTTCTTTAAAATGTTGTTATTGTATGGAATTGCTGAAATAAACATGAGGAAAAAAAATAATTCAATTAATTATACGATTTACTTTTTGCAAATACACAACTTTGATCATTAATACACTTTCACTTTTTTTATTTAATTTATTTGTTTTACTTATAATTGCCTTATTCTGACAACAAATGCCTATTGTAGCAATTATATTTTGTTTTCTATGTAAATTCTATTAAATTAAGTTATGAGTTAAATTATGTTTTCTTCTTGTTGTTGTTGCAATTTTATTATTATTATTACTACTAAACAAATATATTGGTCATAAGAAAAAGAGAAGAAGAAAAACATTTAACTGATCTCCCAAAATGATCACTTTAATCAATGAATATATTGTATAATTTTAATATTTTAAATTTTCATGTAATCATATCTGAAAAAATATATTACATGAATTCAGAAATATATTATATAGTACGATCTCAATCAGTCCGGTATCTACAATACGGTTTAATAATATCTGAATAAACTACATTTGAATTGTACAAAAAAAAGTACCAAAAAATATTGTTTGCTTACATAACTCATCTATCTATATATGTCTTATTTAACGTTAATAAAATTTAGTTTATTTTTGTGTAACATATTCTTGCATGAATTTTGTTAATGCAATAATCTGGTCTGGTTTCAAACATTCTGATTTTTTTGACGGAGCATTATGCGTTCTATAGACTTATAATTTTAGGTATACAGCAAGTAATACATGGATCAGAGTAGAGTAAATTATTCGAAATATATTTATTAAGACTTGAAATATAGTATACCTCTATTCCAAAACCAAAATTGTTCCAGTCCTCGATAGATACCTCTCCCTTTCCCTTAAATTATTCTCAAAAACTCATATTTATCCTCTCTCTCTCTAAATTTTGTATCCCTCGAAATCCATAAACCCCACCTAAATATAAGTATCCCAAACTTACCCTACACCAATATCTATTGCCTCTATAATTAAGTTCTTTCCCTTTCCTAGAGGCTGGGCATTCATGGGCAGAAAGACTAATGGTCGATAGCCCTTTTGCCAGCCTTTCTATTGTTATTTCGTTTTTTTTTTATAATATTACAATATTTAAATATGAAGTATATCAACAAAAATAAAAGTATAATTTGTGAATTAAGTTTAGAAATGATTGTTGATTTTTGATTCAAAAAGTAGAGGCAACTGTCAAACATTATTAAAATGCAATTGTTTTTTTTTAAGTTACAAAATATTTGAAAAACTTATAAATAAAATAAAATGTTAAATTTTAATGTTTTAATCTGGATAATAATTGATATGATTGGCAGAAAAATCTAGGTCGATAGCCCTTTGGCCCAATTTATATATTTAGATATGTTATGTGCACTGTGTTATTTCTATTTGCAAAATATTTAAAGGTCTTAAAAATTAATTTAAAGTACTTTTAATTAGAATCATTAATCAACGTTCTCAAAGTAATGATATAAATTTAATTATATCTATAAATTAGTTCATGTAAAGATATTTTTTAAAACTATGTTAAAGTTTATTTTGTCTATATTTATTGTGACTGTAATTATTAGTATTTTTATTATTATTTGTTAGAATTAATGAGCAAAAACAATATTCTTTCAATTATTTTCTTATTACATTTAAAGGTCTAATATAACAGTTATACTTCATTAAAATGTTGATGAAAATAACTATTTATATTTTTTTTTCAATTAATTGAAAAATTCTAACAATACAACAATACGGTTCTAACAATAATAATTTATTGACCACGTAACATAATACAAAAGTACACGCTCAAATATCAATTTTAATCAATTTATCCAAGAAGAAATACTACAGTAAATATAATAATTTAATATAATTTATTGGCCAATTATAAAAACAAAATATAATTCTAAAAAAAAAACAAACATAATAATATTAATAAAAAGAAAACGCTGGCCAAAATGATATCGACCATTGGTCTTTCCGCCTATGAATGTTATGTGCAATGTAAAAACTAAATGTACAAGAAGAAGATAAAAAAAATCATTATACAAAAAAGGCAGCCTCTGTGAAAGCCCTTTTTTATACATAATTATAGGGATAATAGATACTGGAATAGCGTTAGTCTAGGATACTTATATTTAGGAGTGGTTGATGGATTTCGAGGGATAGAAAATTTGGTGAGAGAGAGGATAAATTGGAGTCTTTTGAGATGAATTTAAGGGAAAGGGAGAGGTATCTATTGAGGACACGAACAATTTTGGTTTTGGAATAGAGGAGGTCATCCGTAGAGTAATGAAGTAAGTTGTTTGGAAAGCGGATCCTGGTGAACATGCGAAGGGAGGAACGTTCGGACAGGGAGAGACTTTTCAGAACAGTGTTCCGGCATTGCGAGAAAGGAGGGAAACCATATTCGAGGATTGGACGGCAAATGGATTTGAGCAGATGGATGAGTAAATATAATATAGCTAAAATTAACTAATGAAATTATACATTTATTTTTATTGTAATTAATGTATTGTTAACAATATTGTTAATATTTGTGAACAGAAAGACCTCGGTCGTTAGCCCTTTGGTTAGCCTATTTGTATCAATAATAATGTTGAAATGGAAATAATATATTTGGAAATAAATTACTACTTATTGTATTGTTTTGGTCATAATTTTAAGCAGACTTATGCTTAATTGATCTTATATTCCTACACAATATAAATTAACTAATTCAGTATTCTCTGTTTCAATATTTTTACATTTATATTTTTGGATGTGTTTTGGATTGTGTTTTCATAAAGCAGACTTTCTTCTAGTAACAGAACAATACTTTTCATCTTTTCACAGAGGAATTAGTACATTTTATTTTTCATCATTCTAAAATCTTGTTAATTACATGTCTAAACTTTCTAAATAATAGTAAACAATATTTATTTTATTTTCTCAATACGACCGCGGTCTTTTCGCCAACATTTATGTAATTTCACTTATGATTCAATATTAGACAAAAAAGTAGTTTTCGTATTTATATTCAAAAATTGTTAGTGAAAAACTTACAGTTCCAATTTATTCATTTATTCAATTAAGAAAATCGTCAATATTGGGTGTTTCAGACAGTTATTTCGTTCTTTTCCGCAAAACAAAAGATAACTAATTAGTTTATTGATTTAAACATGTTCTATTTTGGTTCAACACCTTTTTACTATCTTAGCAAAAAAAACTGATCTAAGTAATTTTTGACGTAACATTTGAAGTAAAAATTGAACATTTTCTTAATGTCTGAGAAGCAATTCACAAAAGTATATGCAACGGAGAAAATGTATTTCAGTAAAAACATGTGGAATCCATATGTTCAGTTTTGAAATTAAACCAAGGCGTTTCACGAGATCATAAAACGTTCAAATTCGATACATTTAATATCACAACGAATTTACGTGTTCTTCTACGGCGGTTTGCATCAAGCAATCTTCATTAGCTTAAAATAGCCTTTCAAAACATGGTACACTATCAACATGAAAATTCTCGGAATGAAATTTTGCAAATTTTCACAATAACTTTCTGTGAATACATCTTCTCCATACACATAGAATTTTTTATTCTTGCTTGAACAGCATTTTTACCTTTTCAACAGTAAAAAGGTAAAATATGCCGAAAATACGAGCACCAAACAAAAACTATTGTGTAAAATCAAACAAACATTTTTAGAAATAATCTTTGCTATACCAACTATCAAAATATTTATTAAAACGGTACGTTAAGTCTGGAGTTGGATGTGTAAAATACAATTAAGTCCTCTGTTCGGAGAAAGCAATATGACTGAACAATCCAATAGTTTTAATATGACTCATATTCAGATGAATATAAGAAATTCCATTTGTTACGAAATAAAGTGAAATATGGAGATTTATATCTTTTGGCTATTTCTTTTTAAGTTTACCAGTTGACATTGAAGACATTAATTTAAGTGAAAGTATATTTTTGTTTACAAAAAAAATGGAAGAACCGGATGAATAATAAATAAATGAATAAAAAATAATATTAACAATTTATTAATTCGCTCATTCTTTTAACTCACATTTAACATAACATTTATACAAAACATTTATATAGTCTATAATATACACAATTCACACTCACTTAAGTACAAAATTACATGTCGAATGATCAGACAATTAAAATAAAAACGATCAAGTCTCTTTAAAAAAAAATCATGATTTTTGTAATATATAAATTGACTAAACAATTAGTACTGTACTATAAATATAAAATAATAATACGTCTATTAGCTAATATAAATAATATGAAACAACAATAGAAAAATTTATTACATATCTTTCATATATAAATATAGAAAAAAAAATCTCTATAATATTTATAAATTGTTTCGGTTCTATAATATTTATTTATTTATATATATATATTTATAATTCGATGCTCATTCAGGAATCAATTTTTATCATAAACGATTGTATCAATAAAAACGGGTTCGTGAATAATGAAGAAAAAAACATTCTTTTTGAGTTCGCCGCGGCAGTGCTTTCGATTCTAAATATGTTTTGAGCATGAAGAAGTGTTGACCAGAAATTGGTGATAACATGAACATGGGTGAATGTTGGGAAATTTATTTATATATACCTAATATATATATATATTTAAAAAAGTGTGTCGGATAAGTTCATGGTTGTTGCCGGTTGCTTCATTGGCCTACTTCACTGTCACTATCACTTTTATCTGAAAAGAGACATTAGTTAATGGATTTTCATTAGCATAGGGCATACTAACATCTCACCTTTCTTTCCAGGGTAGGCATGACGTTTCAGCCTATCGTACAAGTCTTCTTTTCCATATATGCTAGCGTTTGATCTCGCCAGACTATTCATCTTTCCGCCATTGACGCCGTTGTGCAAACTCTCCTTCATGTAAGTCTCGTTGTAAAAGTTCGGCATCTCCCAACCATCCTCTTCATCATCGTAGTAATGGGCGTAGGTGGAATGATGGCTCGGGGCAATGCTTTCAGCGTACGGAGTAGGAGCACCGTAGTAGAAGTTAACCTGTGATCCGTTTTGATCTGTGGCCGGTGTCAGGAGTTTCTTCGGTTCTCTCCTCCTGTTAGCTCTGGCACAAATCATCCAGATCAACAGCACAATGAAGATAATCAGGATCACCGAAGCGGCGATTCCTCCGGCAATGTAGGCGAACTCCGATTTCTCAGCGCAATGTTTACCGGTGAAGCTGCCAATACATCTGCACGATGGTTGTCCTCGGACGTCCTTGACGCAGTTTCCTTCGTTTTCGCAGAAACCGTCGCAAATATCCGTGCAAACCTTTCCGGTTCCGTTGAAACCTGGTTTACATTCGCACCTAAACTCGCTGGTGTCTGGGATCAAGAGACAATAGGCGTTGGTGTCGCAGTGCATCTCTGGTCCATGCATCTCGCAAGGGTTTGTACATTCGGCTTTGCTTGTCTATAAAATTCATAAATGAGTTATTTTGAAATAAGTATTTAAAAATATGAATGAATATAGTTTTTGGAATAAAAGTTAAATTATATAAATAGCACTTACAGCAGCTGTTCCTTTGGTGCTCGTATTTGGTGGGCATTGTACGCAGGTCGTTTGTTGAGTTTCTGGTTGATACCAACCCTTTTTGCAAGGGATGCAGCTATTTAAGGTACCATTCAAGTAAGTTCCCGGTGTGCAAACTGGAAGCGAGCATTCCTCGATGCTGGAAGCACCGCTCTTTGGAGTAGTTCTTCCAAGCGGGCAGCTCTCGCAAGCGGCTTGGACACCCTGCATTCTAAATGAACCTCTTGGACAAGGCTCACATTTACCATCTAAAGCCAATTGCATTCCACTGGAGCACTCATCGCGACACTCCTTAGCGGAAACAGCCTCATTTGTCCTCGTCGTTTTACCCAATCCACAGATGTTGCATGAGAAAGCACCCTCTTCTGGTTGATAGAAACCGTGGCCGCAGCTTCTGCAGAGACCAGCACCGTCGTCGTAGTATTTACCAGCTGGGCAACGTTCTTTACAATCCGCTGCGCTTCTCGCACCGAGACTAACTGTAACACCTGGTCTGCCTGCAATAGCCGGACAAGAAATGCATTGCATTTGACCCGACTCGCTTTGGTAGCTTCCCAAAGGACAAGCAATACATTTCTTAGAGTCCTTCTCATAGTACGTTCCAATAGCGCAAGGTACTAAACAAAAATATGATTATTTAATTATTATTCTTGGCACTTATTAAACAGAAATTTACCGCAATCAGGGGCCATAACCACTTGACCCACGGGGCAAGCGTAATCTGATTCCAAGACTAAAGAAGATGGATCTGGAACGGTATTTGGAAGGATATCCCTAACATCGAATTGGTCCTCCTCCAGGATTAACATCTCCAGCAGTCTTTGCACGTTGGAGCGCTCATTGGTGTTGGAGTTGATCACTGGATCGCTGCAGATCGATATGCAATTAGTATGGAGTTTATATTGGAATTGTTTCTAAGCATGCAAAGTGTTTTCAACAACAAACAGAGAACGGAAGAAAAACGGTGCGCTTACTTGATGGCCGGGAAGGAGATTTCAATGTTGTATGTGTCGCTCGTATGCTGCCGTCCTTGGCGATTATTTCTACAATGGAACATGCTAGGTGCTAAACTACATACACGTACTAGGAGAGTACTACAACATGCTCAAAGTGATACGACATATAAAACAATACACAAACATAGAGTACAAACAAATAAACATAAAATAGATGTGTATCAAGTCGCATGCATATTTATATAAAATGCTGTACTTACGGTTGTACTGGAACCTGGGCTTCGATCACATAAGTTCCGCCATCTTCCTCCTCGTTATTGTTGTTGTTCACTTGGCGCGTCACTCTGTTAGACCTATGATCACAAGAGATGTCAATCGCCAAATCCTTGCACTCTCTGGTACCCTCGATGGAGAATGAGCAGAAGTTCCAATCGCGATTCAGGCCGTTTACTGCGTTGCGCACCTTTTGCCTGAGTACACCTTGACCTGCTTCATTGCAGAGCACTGAACTTGGGAATAGCATATTTATCTTGAATACTCTTTGAGCCGGTTTGGAAGCTGAAATGTTTATAAAGTTAGTATACAGTATAACATTGTGCCGTAGCTTTCATATTACCTGAACAAGCTGGATATACCATCGGAAGTGTAGGATTTGAAGTAGGCCTCCAGAAACCTTCACCGCCGCAGGTGTAGAACTTTGGAACGTCTTGAGAGAATCTTAAACCAGGATTGCAGCCAATTTCGCAAACCTTGAATTGACCTCCCGCGCCCCAATCTTTGCACGTTTGAAGACCACCGATTGGATCAGGAAGCTCGGGACAAAATTCAGCTAAAAAATAAAAACATATTATGAATATTATCACGTTAAATTCGTTTTAACTTACATAGCAGAGAAACCTTGAATGTGCACATGGCTGTATTTCCAGCGGCATCAGAAGCAACGTAGGCGATTTGATAGACACCCCACAATAAAGTTTGTCCGGGTCTGTGTCCATTCTTCTCTTGAATCTTAACAACTCCTACATTATCGCTGAAATGCGGTTCGTCCCATGCCACAATAGCAGAACCATTCTTAGCGATGACCCATAAGTCTCCAGGGCAATATTCCACCTTTGGAGCAATCTTATCAACTTCCAAGTTTTGGCATTTAGGACCGGAATATCCCGAAGGACAATTTCTTTGTCCACAGTGTGATGGCACAATACGCTCAACTCCGCCCATGGTATCTTCGTATCCTGCCCAAGTCAATACCAATCCACGATAGAGAACTGGTTCAGTTCTGCAATCTCGTACCTGCTTCTGGATTTCATTAGTCACATCAAGAGCACGACCCCAGATTTGAACCTTGGTCAAATGTCCCTGGAATCCGTTCTCGGTATATCCTTTAGGATTTCCTGAACGTGGTTTACCCAAAGTAACCCAACCACTAAAAATAAATAAGAGTTAATTATATATATCATTTTGAAAAAAAAAATGAAATAAATTACTATTCTGGTAGTTTCCTTCCGCTTCCATAACCGTCAACTTTGCTGGCGATTAAACCTTCGGTGATGAGCTTCAATTCTCCGCCATTTTCTCCATCCCACATTATTGCAATATGATGCCATTGAGCATCATTGATGGTGGTATAGTCACGGTAACTCAAATATACGTCTTGAATGTCGGGGAACAAGGATATTTGTACGCCGCTTGAATGAGCTTGAACCATAGCCCTCCTATCATTAGGCATATGCTTGGAAGAAACTCCGTACAATGTAAAGAATATTCCGTTTTCGTCTTTTTCGGTAAATTGAACCCACATGGCTATGGTCAAGCTAGACTTAGATCCTGTGTAGAATGGAATAACCTGAGCAGCCGAACTTCTAGTTGCATCACTGAAGAACATGTCATAATCGACGGAAATAGCTGAAAGAATATAATATATATTAATAATATGTAACTGTAATATGTAAAAATCGGATTTATCATATACATATATAGAACTATAAATTAGTTTATAAACTTAAGAAAATGAGTTTACTTTTCCTGCAATCCTCTCCAGTCAAATTGAATGGACATTGACAATAGAATTTCTCAGTGAGGTCAATGCATGTAGCGCTGGGTGGACAAGAGTTCTCTTTGCAATCCACTATGTCTTCTTCGCAGAAAGTGCCTGTGTATCCTGGTGGACAAACGCACTGGAATCCGCTTCCGTGATTGGTACAAGTAGCTCCATTCTTGCAGTCATTGGATTGGCAAGCATCGTATTCGTATTCGCAGCCGATTCCAGCAAAACCATAAGGACAAGAACAGTTCAAACCTGAACCGAAATCTTGACATTTACCTCCATGCATGCATGGATTGCCGATGCAACGTTCTGGCGCAGTTTCACATTGTTTGCCATCAGTTCCAGATGGGCAACTATTTTTTGTTTGAAATAAAAACACATTAAATACGTGATAGTAATATAAAAGTTAATAAATACTTACACACAAAAGTAGTCTTGGAACAGATTGATGCATTTAGCGTCATTCTGGCAAGGTTTACTTTGGCAGGTTCCAATATCCCTTTCACAGTTCTTTCCGCTCCAACCTTGTGGGCACAAGCATTTGTAATTGCCTACTTCGTCTCTGCAAGAACCTCCATTCAGGCAAGGTTCAGATTTACAATCATCGATATTTTCTTCGCAGAAAGTTCCTGTGAATCCTTCCCTGCACATGCATTTGAAGCTGTTATCTAAGTTAACACAGTTTTCTGTTCCAACCGGATTACAAGGATCGCTAGAGCACTCGTTGAAATCAACTTCGCATTGGAGTCCAACAAAACCTGGTCTGCATTTGCATGTAAATCCATCGACTTGATCGGTACACGATCCGCCGTTTTGGCATGGTTCCGAAGAACAGTAGTCAATTGTGTGCTGACAACGTTTTCCAGTGAATCCAGGTTCGCATGTGCACGAGAAATCATCAACTCCATCCACACATACGGCGCCGTTCATGCAAGTATCAGGATTACAATCGTTGATATTAACATCGCAAGCTTCGCCGCTCCAGCCTGGGTTGCAGACGCATTGGTGATAGAACAATTTATCGACGCAATTTCCATTGATGCAAGGATTCCTGCTGCACAGATCAACCTTCTCTTGGCAGCGTTTTCCGGAGAATCCGGAAGGACAATCACAACTAAAGTCTGCTACCAAATCGGTACAATTAGCTCCCAATAGACAAGGTTGTTCTGCGCAATCATCTGTGTTAATTTCGCAAGTCTGGCCTTCCCATCCTGGTAAACATTCGCACATGAACCTTCCTTGTTGTAACGCTACGCAGTTTGCTCCGTTGTTGCAAGGATTTCCGTTAGCAGAACATGGATCAATCTTTATAGAATAAAATAATTAATATCAAAAACCCTATATTTATTATTGAATAAACTTACAGTGATATCGCAATCGTTTCCAGTGTAACCCGATCGGCAAAGGCAAGTGTAATTGTTGACTCCAGGTTCATCCTTGCACATGGCCCTTTCGGGACATGTGTCATTTCTGCAGTCACTTCCTTCTTCCTGACAATTGATTCCGGAATATCCGGGGGCACATTTACATCTATATCCTTGCGGTTGGTCGATGCAGGTAGCTCCATTATAGCAAGGTTGAGAAGAGCACTCGTCGATGTCGATTTCGCAACGACGTCCAGAGAAACCGGCAGGGCAGAAGCATTGAATTCCATGACCCATGGGTACGCAAAGACCACCATGTTGGCATGCGCTTTCGGTACACTGAATCGGTTGGCAATCTTCTCGGCTGATCGATCCAGGACTATCTGTTTTCATATTGGTTGGGCATTCCTTGCATGTGGTTTGACCGTGAACGGTTTGGAAGAAGTCTCTTGGGCACATTGAGCATGGAGCTAAACCTGTGGCGGAGTATTGACCCGGGGCGCATTTTGGTCTACATCTATCCTTCCCAGGTGCGGCCGGTTGGTAGGTAAATGTGTTTGCAGGGCAAGCTTGACAGTCCTTGTAGCCGTCAGTTGGTGGTTCTCCGGTGTAACTGTTTCTTGGACATTCCAAGCAAGGCACTAATCCAGTTGGGGAATAAGTTCCGAATCCGCATACCGGGACACAGTCTGAAATGCTCTTGGAGCCTTGATCCCTAGTGTAAGTTCCACTTGGACATCTCAAACAAGACCCTTGACGATCGGAGTTCTGGTAGAAGCCCTTTGGACAGTAAGTACATTTTTGTTGGTGTTCTCCGGCGAATGTTCCAGCTGGACAATGCACTGAAAGAATATAGATTGATTTAGTTATATCTAAATATAATATTATAGAAATCACTCACGGCATCTTGGTACATTGCTCGTGCTATTATTCAAAACTTCTCCAACATTGCAGATGAATCCTGTGGATATGTTGGAGGATAATGCTCGAAGCGGCGGACACTGGTTACCGATTGAGGAAATATTGAGTAATGGTTCAATTACTGCGCTAGCATGAGGTACGGATAGATCAAAGATCAATTTGAGTGTCGATCCGCACAGTTCGTAAAGTTGAGATTGCCTGATGATTGGTACCACGGCCATGCTATAATCAATCCTCACGATATTTTCTTCCACTAACTTAGGAATAGCTTTAACGAAAGTGACTTTCATGTTGACATTAACGGCGGAGCAACGTTGCGAGAGCATCTCGTTAAGTGATGTATAGTATTGTGCTATTAAATCTGTGTATTGCGGCAGGCAGGAGCTTGCTACAGCTCCATTGGCGCGGTAGCTTAAGCTACCGACAACATGATAATCTGCTTGTTGGGTATCTTCAGATACACAATCTGGCACAACAGCAGTTGGTCTCCAAGGTGTTTTAGCATCGCAACTGAACGTTTTAATAGGTTCGGCATCAGTGAATCTGTATCCATCATTACACTTAGCGATACATTGTAACCCTCTGTCACCCTCTATGCAGGTTAAAACTCCATTTGCTGGTGATTTTAACTCCCAATCTACGCACGGTGTAGCTTGAACGGAGACTTGGAAGTGGCACGAAGCTTTGTTACCGTATTTATCAGCAGCAACAACAGTTACGTTTTCAAAGTTACCAATAGGGATTGTAGCTCTATCCGGAATGAATGTCAGATGAACTTCGCCGCTAGCATCAGTGGCGTTAATCCTCCTTCTGGTCTCATTAAAGTTGACAGCGTAACTATCTTGTTTATCTACCAATTCAATTACGTAACTCTGTGGACAACTCAATTGTGGTGGAGTGTTATCAGGTACGGTGATGTTGATCTCGCAGATGGCAACGTTTCCATCGTAATCAAATGCCACATATTTGACGACTGTATCTTCGAACACGTACATTGGCGTTTTAAAATTCTGCGGTTTAACTTCCAATCTGGCAATGCTACCGGAGTTATCAACAGCTGTAGGTTCGGTAAAATTAACAGGTAATAGACCTCCATTTGCATCTTTTTGGACAACAATCGGTTGTTGCGGGCAGTTTTGGAATACTGGAGTTTCATTATCTACACAAGGAGAGTATCCATAATCGTATCCGAGTAGAGGCTCATCATTAGGTTCATCGCAACCCATAAGCTCGAACTTCAAGCAAGCATTGTCCATATAACTGACAATACCCAAGATAACAAATCTGGCCTGAACGTATTTGGGCAACGAAATCATAGCTAATTCACCGTAATTGCCGGGATCGCGCATCGTAAGATTGAAATTGGGGAAGTAGACAACGTAATTCTCATTTTCGGCTTGTTTATAGAAGAACCTGATCTCCGTTGGTCTACCAACAATGTCGTTGGTAACTACGCCCTTTACCAAAATAGCTTTGACGCGGTATACTTTTCCTAAGTCAACACTCACGTAAGTGAAGGCCTCTTGTTTGCCACACCAACCGGTAACTGAATTCAATCGAACATTTCTAGCTTCGTAGTTGGGACGTTCGCTGGTCGCATTGATAGCTGAATCTGGAATCTTTCCAGAAGCCAAACCTAGAGGTCTCACTACCTTACATTCTGGTTCTCTGATACAAGTAATTGGTCGTGGGTTTATCAAAATGTAACCAGGTCTGTTACAACCGAAAGATACTTCAGATCCTTGCTCATAACTTCTTGCAACTTGGACACCATCGCTCGGTCTACCTGGATCTTCACAGACCGGTCCTTCGCACCTCAAATCGCCGAAATCCCAAACGGAGTTTGCTTGACACCTAACAACGTTGTCATGCTTGTTACTCTGTCCGGCTAGTTTGAAGGTATTTTGACAACCGAAGAAGAAAGACGATTGGTATTTGGTATCTATAAATTTCCCGTATTCAGCTCCTGGTGTTGGCTGTGGTGGACCGCAATCGGCACGAGGGCATGTTGGCAAAGCTCCACTCAACCAGTAAGAAGGTAAGCCTGGTTTTGGATCATAAACGCACTGTCTAAATCCTGAGGACGCTGTTTTACGCAATTGTCTTCCGGTATTGTCGCAGTTCAAAGTGATATTGCTCTTGAAAGGTATGAATTCATTGGTTTGGTCGGCTTTTATTACTTTAAGGCCTTCAGATTTATCGTCAGGTAGGGAGAAGCATTTAGCATCTAAAAAATAAATATTTTTATTAAAACTATTGAAAAACATAATTATTAATGCGTTCATGCTCACATTTGCATTCAGGAATAGAACCATTCCAAGCCCCTGTAGATGTGCAAATGAGTGCTGGAGATCCTGTCATTTCGTAGCCGAAGTCGCATTGGAATTTGACTAAATCGCCGAAATAATAGTTCTCCTAAAAAACATAATATTAGATTGTTGTTGGTTTTTAATTTATCGGATCATTACTTTTGTCGATAAAACTATTCCATTTTCTGGAGGCGTTACGGCAGGGCACATAACTGGGACACAAGTCTTGTTGATTTGTCTAACGTCGCCGTCTCTAAGGCCATTCTCGCTATCTTCAATATAGTAGGAGGAAGTTCCATTCTGGGTGTAAAGATTATAACCCACGTTGCAGCTGCAGGTATAATCGCCAGGATTATTTATACATTTCTGCGAGCAGCCACCATTATTAACGGCGCATTCGTTAATATCGGCACATTCCAATCTGGTGCAACCCATAATTTCCAATTTCATACAAGGCGCAACTTTGTAATCTTGTACTTTGAACTTGATGTATCGCGCTTCGATTGGTTTCGGAAGATTCAGAATGGAAAGAGTTGGTTCCAGTATCCTGAACTCAACCGCCGTACCATCGTTTCCCTGTCTATAGTCTTTGAAGACATCGGTTAGATCATCGGTGTATTGGATCCTGACTGCGGATGTAAAGGCGTAAGTTCCATCTGGTCTCAATACGGAGATTGTCTTGAATCCGGTTACGACAGTCGGTGCTTTCAAGTCAATGATCACGTAGTTGGTGGCTGGCTCGGTGCTTTCTCCGCACCAACCCATAACAACGTTATTATTCAAACGAACCATCTGTAAAATTGATAGTGATATTAACACACAAATTAAACAGAACATAAATTGCAGATAATAGATACAGTTGAAGTTTTGAAATAATAATTTAATAAATAATAAAACTTACTCCCTTGGTGTAACCTTCTTCGGTACTTGAAACGGTAATGGCTTCATCGGCTATACCTCCGTTCATGAGGCCTAGATCTGACGGTCTGCAAGCAAATGTTGGGGCGAAACCTTTGCGACATTTACAAGAGAACGAGCCGGGAGCATTTACGCATTCAGTGGATGCTACATCGCATTGGCTACTTGTGCACTCATTAATATCTTCGCATCTGGGTGGATTGTTGAACATTTGATTTTCGCCGCAGCGCAAAATGCTGTTACCAATTAATTTGTAACCTTTGTAACATTGAACTCGGGCTTCATCGTTGAAGTGGTAATTTCTCGAAGTGTCAGTAATAAATCCATTTTTGATCTCGGGGAATTCTGGACATCTGGCTCCTAAATTATATATACATTAGTTTTGTATAAATTTGCCATATTATTTTATGAATTATACTTGTGCAGGTAGGAACGTCTCCGGACCAGGTGCCATTGCTCATACAAAGAATAACTGGATGACCGGTTCTTATGTAACCGGGCTCGCATTCGAACCTGACAATGGTGCCGTAGCTGCGCCCTAATCCATTCAGAATGGTAACGTTAGCGTGAGGTACTTCCGACAGAGTGACGCACTGTGAAGCCAAGCAAGCAGGTTTCTTTTCCCATCTACCATCAGAGAGGCAAGAGATCTTCTCGTTGGGTTGACCCGTGGAGAAAGCGAAACCGGCGTAACACTGATACGTCGCCTGACCTCTGTATGTGACATTAGTAGATCCAGTGGAGAAACCATTATCGATCTGAGGAACTGGGCCGCA
Organism: Nicrophorus orbicollis; assembly: GCA_018845635.1. Classification (NCBI taxonomy): domain Eukaryota; kingdom Metazoa; phylum Arthropoda; class Insecta; order Coleoptera; family Silphidae; genus Nicrophorus; species Nicrophorus orbicollis. Next base: position 88,537 of record JAFMTC010001150.1, read on the forward strand.
ATAGACTTCTTGGCAATTCGGAATGTAAGTGATCGACCAATTACCACTGGGCAGACATTGCGTGGTAATGCGTTGACGGCCTGTCGAGAATTCCTGGCCATTGGGGCAAGTGAAAGTCACCACCGTACCAAAAGCGGTCTCTCTGTTGGACGCCAATGCGCCGAAACCGGGCTTCAACGGTGGACAATCCGCTGAGAAGATCGCGTTCCAACCTTTGCTGTTATGCAACGCATCTGTTGCAAAACGCACCAACATTTCACCACTAGAAGCCGTTAAGGTGATTTTAGGAGCAACCCCAAAAGTGAACCCGTTTCCAGCGTGCAATCTTAATCCACTAGTGGTAGGACCATCATAAACCTAAAATTATGAACGCGTAAAGTTTATCATAATAATAATTATATTTTTTATTATAAATACCTGAACGAAATCTGATTTATCTACATCAAAATTATCAAAGTTAAGAGATAGAGGACCTCCTCCGGGGTTCCTAATCTTATACATGCATTCTTGGTTGCTTGGATAATTGGTTAAACCGTAAGCTGGCGAGTTTAGGGTTCCATTTTTGGCAATAATCGTAGCTTTGCATCCTTGTGTGTAACGAATTCTAAATCCTCGTTTGGAGTCACCCAAACTAGTCTTAAAGTACAAATAAAGTTGGTTGCTAGTCGACATAATGATCCTTTGGTTGTTCTCCAAATCTCCTGTCAACCTAGCTATGGGTTGGCTTTTAGGAGAATCGCCATCTCTGACTAGAATGTAATCTCTGCTTTCGTCTAAATCTAAATCGTCAATTTCCAAAGTGATAATTCTTCCAGTCTGCGCTTGAATCAAGTACAAGCACTCTAAACCACCTGGGTATTGATCTGGGTAACCAGGAGAAGACAACACTTGACCCTGCGGTGTGGCTCTCAAATTACCAGCGCAATTCTGAGGTTCCGTCTTCCATGAAGCCCTATAATCCTCAATTAAACAATTTGTTGCTAAGCGTCTAAATATAGAGAATTACCTAAAGCCTTTGCGTTCAACAGACGCGTCGGTACTGAACTTGACAATCATAAAATTGGAGGCCGAAACAAAAGATCTATTCGTGAGATCTGGTTTTCCTGAGAGAGTAGCTAAATTTATAGAAGTATCCTCGGTCCTTCCACCGGCCAAGATTTGCACCGTATCGAAAGTTTTCTCTGTTTCGAATTCTTGGAACTGAAATATTTTTGATAACATTTAAAACGATTGCTAATTTTTTGATTAGGCTGTTGAATTACTTGAAGTAAGATGTTGTGTCCTTGAGGACCTTCCAATGTCCATTTGCAGTTAGTCAAAGGCGCGTACTTCTGCGGATAGTAAGGGCTCTCAACTACGTCTCCGCTACTAGCCAAATAGAAGTTGCAATTAGACGGACAATCAATTTCGTCGGAGAAGTCGCCGCAGTCATCTTGCTTATCGCAACGGAAGGCCTCGTTGATGCAGTTTCCGTTCGAGCAATGGTAGGAGCCGGATGGACAAGCTTTAGCTCTGCACATGAACGGAAGGAGGCTCTCGCAAGTGGACAACTCCCAGGATTGCTTTTCCTCTGAAAGCGTCACGTCGACGCACTCTCCGGCCTTTGGATCCGGCTGCTGCAGCGACCAGAATCCTAATACGCACAAAGATGATGCGAAGATGCAGAAAAAGAAAACGTAAATTGAAAACGGATTGATGTTTCGTCAGAAGTAGGATGAAATTCATTCGGAACGGCATTCCGCGGCATGCACGCTGCATAACTTTATATAATACAGGTCGGTGAAATCAATGTAAATACACGGGCTTAAGTGGGCATATGTGTGTGCGAGTGTATGAGAGAGAGAGAGAGAGAGAGGTAGCGTAGCAGAAAAAAAGTGTAACGCTTTTACGAAATGGGTTTACGGCTAGAAAGTCTTCTCTCTCTTGTTATCGGCGATTTTCGAAGACTCACCTGAGTATTGGGAGACCAGGGTACCAGCAGCTGACTCCAGGGTGTTAGTCTTCAGATCGTCCAAAGAGGCTAAACCCAGCCAATAGTGGTTTACTCCGCGTCGGTCTCCGGACACAGCGGACATCGCGATTGAAGCAGTCAAATTATTTTCAGTGAAGGATTCCACGGACATCAAGTCACTTCCATACCTAATAAAATTATACATTATAAAATTCTAAACTTCTTCGATCTCTAAGATTATGCAGTATCATATATATTTCAAATTTTCTATTGTGTTTATTGAAAATTGAAAAAAAAATGATGATTTTAGCATCTTTTTTTCGAGTATATGTTTATTTTAAAGTTATCAGCAAAAGCACAGGGCCCCCAAATATAATATTTCACCCTTGATTATTCTTACTTGTTTGATTATTTTTATTTAGATTGATTAATTTGCAAATTTCTAATCTGCTTTTATTAGACTACTTTTTGACTAGATTTTAATAGTTAATTTATGCAACGGGAACGAAACTTGATATTGGTTTGATGGCAAGATCAAAGGAACAAGAATTAATTGGGCAATTAAATTTAGTTTTCAATGTGCTGCAGGTGATTTGTCTTGTTCAACTTTCCAAATAGAGCAGACACGTGCCGAATAGAAAATTTCGGCACAAATTTATCAAAAGTGAATCGCGATTTGAGAATTTTCGTGAAGGCACATCGTTGAACGTCAACGAAGAACCATCGAATCGCGAATTCGCGACACGTGCGAAACAGAAAAATTCGCCCTCCGGTTCGTCGAACCTCAGCAAATATATCGTGCACGTCTCTTGAGAAACGAGCACAAACATAGTTCTTGTCCCGTTAAACTAAAGGCAAATATTTGTGAAATTCGAAGCAAAATCAAGAGCGCTGACCTTCTGCACAATTCCGCGGCCTTCTCCCACGAATGCCGTATGTTGAAAAATTTGTAACAGTGCAGTCCTCTGAGTTCCCATCCTGAAACAATAAGAAAACACAAAAAAAATATTATAAATTAGCTTCTACGTAATATGGTTTTAATAGGTTAAGGAAGTAGTAGGAAAAAAATAATAATAACAGATTTTAAGACACTTTTCATTCTTTACCATCATCAAATGGAATATGACGAAATCTTCATGATTCTTTTCGTTTAATAATTTGAGATGAAATTCGTTTGATAGCCATCAATTATGTAAGTCATACAATGAGGATTATTAAAAAGTGAAACTTTTTTGTTGTTGTTGTAGACGAGTATCAGGAGATCATTGTTTCCGTTCTGGACGAAAATCCACGCTGGATGAAAGTTCCTCTTCCTCAATCAAATATGATTCAATTTTTGTTAAACGCTCTGTCTTATGCAGAACTTTGTGGAGAGAAAGTAATGATTGCATTTATTTGGTTATTTCATGCTCAACCGAGTAGTTCACGAGCGTATGCGATTCTCCTTGAAAGACAAGTCGCCCACAAAATGCCCGCATTTAGGGCTCCAATGACCGGAAAAATTAGTCCAAAACTAATGATCGTTTTATGACACTCCATTTTCCAGTCTCCCGAAGGTTGCCCGCATTCCTTACGAGAATCATAATCCATTTTGTCACGTATCGCTTTCGTATTGAATGTCGCATTATGGGGCTTTATGATCGAGCGCTCTCGAGATATTTGCAAGCGATCAACTTTGTAATACGCTACAATGTTCAACCTATTTCACTCAAGCGAATAACATTCATATCGACTTTCTGAATCCTCTATTTTACAAAATTACATTTATCTAACTTTATCATAACATATTTATTGAAACATTACTTACAAAAAAAATACAATAATAACGAAAAATAAGATCATTTCAATTCCATTACTGCTATTGACTATAGGTTTTTCTGACAATTTTATAGTTTAATTTGATGTTAAAATGAATGAATTAAAAATTAAAGCAAGGATTAAATAAATTTTCTGAATAAATTGTATATATTAATAACGAAAATATAAAAAAGATAACTAAAATTAGGAATATATAAAATATAGTTTCATGAATTCCTCAATAATCGGAATGTTTCTTGATTATATGAGAAATGCTCAAGTGAAAGGTAACGATATTCCAAATACGAATTTAAAGGTGGCGAACATGCAACAAACTTATTACGTAACTTTTGTTTTCCAGCCAACTGCATTTTATATCCATAATGTTCGTTTTCAATAAGAATAATTGCGTTTATGACTAATTAAATGTGAAGTCCGTTCAAAAATAGCTCCGACAAAATGCGAAACTAATTAAAATGTGAATTGATTTATTTACATAAATTAATAGTTAAATATCAATAAATATTACTTTTAATGTGGGATTTAACTTAACTGGATTTTCGAGGTGTATCTGTTTGACATTTATAACGAAAGGTTATTTCTTGCGAAGAGGATTTTCACTTTCATCGTGCGTTCACTTTGATTTCATTACAAGACATCCTTTAGGTTTTAAATAAAATTTACAGTTTCGATCAGTGCGGATTCACTAAAGTACGGTTTGAAAACTTCAATTCGAAATAAATTTTAAATGACCAAAATAATTAAAAAAACAATCAATAAAATGTATAAATATAACAAATACATTACTAAACAATAATAATAACAACATATTTTGTTTGCAACAATTATAAAAAATAAACTCAATACAAATTCTATTTCTGCAAAGGGCTAAATATTTATTTATAAATTATCCTTTTTTTTTCCTCTATAAAGTCTATGAAGAAGTAAAATAAATCTTAAAAACAACCTTTGTTTCAATAACAACTGCAAAAGATAAATTCACTACAAAAAAAAAGAATAGAAAAGTGCAATTGCATGCAGCAAAAATGACAATTATAAATTTAGACAAAAGAAAACAATTTTCAAGCAATTCGATACAATACGATATTAGCATTGTTAGTCTATGACTAATAAATGTATTTACGTTTGTTTAATGAAAATAATTCTATCCGATTCCAAACAAAGAGTAGTTTTGTAATATAATTATGCTAGCATTCCTTTGGCATCAGCAATCTTTCGAACGTAAATTACTCGATGAATATTAATTATCGTTAGTTGTTCGAATAGGGATGAGACGATATCGAAGATTCCCGATTGGAAGAAGTGAGCGAAGCCATACGTAAACCAGTCTCTTCGGTTCGTGACCGAAATGAGCAAATCAATTTTAATATTTATACGGTATATTGTTTTTCCCGATGTACACAGAATGTGAAACGATTTTAAACAGACTTGATTTTGGGAATTCATCATTTCCAAAATGCCTTCCACAAGATGTAACGAGAATTTTAAGTAACAATCCATAATTTCCCTTCAATAATTGATCCTACACGCACAACTATTTAAAATTATTGAGCATGTTCTACTAAGTGCAGCAATATTATTTAAGAGTAAATTAACTGATGTTGAACATTCGTGATGATAATATTAATAATGTATAAGTGGTGTAATTAATTTAGCATTTAATTGCGTACGAATCATTTTTTTTTAAATAAGACTTGCATCAGAGCTTCTTCCTCTTCGTCATGAACGACGGTTGACGTGGCGTAAACAGATGTTGCTGAATGAATTATCTTCCTTTCATTTCTTTGAAACCGCCGACAATGACAGGTTGGCATAGACGAAACCCATATTTAAGAGGCTTTTGTGCAGGTTTTCCATGCAGCTCACAATCCGATAAATTGCCCTCCAAAACCATTCGCATGGTCAACACAGAAAAACATACCTTTTCATGAAGAGAACTCATTCATTCAATTTAGATGACGTAAATTTTGAATGTAACAATAGCAACATATTTAATTTAATACAGGATACTGTGAAAATATGTGACCTGTAAGTAGGTAAAATCTCTTTTATAAATTGAATGAATCGAAACATTAAAGATTTCTATTTAGTTAGTTAAAATCAAAATATCTCCAATAATGTTTTAATTAATGATTTTTTATTAAATTATGTAATAGTAAATGTTGAAGTAATATGTAGATTTTAAATTAAATTTACATAGTTTGATAATAGAATAGTGCAATTCCAGAGATGGAAAACTGGTTTTAAGACATGAGCGGCAAATCTGAGAATAGCATAGTCTTTGTCTATAAATCAACAGTTTGTTTCTTGGATAATCGTAGAAGAAATGTTTAGGAGAAAGGCGATATTTGGCGTTAAAAGAAAGCGTTTAAACACAGGTGTCATGCTTGGGGCAAACATTGTTTATGTGTTAAATCTTCTCCGCTTTTTTATTAACACTGATTCAAAACTAATTAGTTAAAATAATATAAAGGTATTAATTAACGATTAACGAATAATAAGGATATTCTACGTTTCAATATCAATAAATTTAAAATAAACATAGTGCAATATAGTATAATATTTCTTGAATACACCCATACCTCACTATACGGCCCCTCTTTATACGGTGTTTCGCTATAACGGCCCTCCTCAATTGAGGCACGTTTTCGATTTACGGCCTAAAATGTTTCGCTATAACGGCAAAAAACTTTTTTCCATGTCGATATATCTATATGTTCCAATCTTGCGCAAGCGCAATAATTGATTCCTTATACGGCTTTTCGCTTTGCGGCCAAGTTTCGTGGAACGTATCTACGCCGTAAAGCGAGGTATGGGTGTATATTTACATTGTTTGTTGTTGCTGTGTAATTAGAATCGAACATACTAATTTTTTAACTAACAACGACGAACACTGAGAAATGCCTTTGGTTTGCATAACATACATTTGTTTCAATACATTAGATTATGTTACCGTTCCATTATGTTATTAATATTAATCTCTGAATTATCAATTTATGGAAATTAACTATGAGAAATAATTCTGAACGATTAATAAATCTGGTGGCATATGGTAATAAACTTCTTATGTAGCAAGAATGTAATGACATTGTATGTTGTTGCAGCTTCACTTTGTGGAATTAGAATCGAAAATAGTAATGGGCGACCTTCAACCTACAACTTCCGACAGTGCAAAAATGCCGTGGGCGGAGAAATTTGCGCCACAAACGATCAGAGCGTTATTATTAGCTATTGCTATTGGAAATCTGCGAACGAGGTAAATCGTCTCCGAGGTAATTGGAATGTAATAAGAATTTACTTGGAATAATAATGTCAGGGTCAGTCAGCAATGGATGTTCTCCTGCTGTTTTCGGAAAGAGAGAATAAGAAGAAGAAGAAGAAGAAGAAAAAAATGATGGTATGAGCAGGTACGTACATGCACATAAACGCGCCGAGCGTGTACCATAATGATAGCGGTCTCTGTTCATAATTTCTATGAGCAGGTTTAACAGTTTAAAAGATATACGTTTGAGGTAATTAACATCATTTTAATAAAAATGTACCGTTCCTTCTCATCATCGCGCGCGCCCCGATTTTCTGGGCCACCTCTCTGCATATGCCGGATTCCAAATGGCAATTAATTGCAAAATGGAATGGAATTCTGCAGCTGCTTGTGCGCGTTGCATCACCGGCTGTGGATGTCGTTTCAATTGTTCGGACAAGAACACGATAAAGTTATTATCGAGGTGGGCGTTAATAATGCAATCGGCCTCGGATCTCATTTGCATGCGAACAGGAAGATACAAGCACTTTTTCTATGCAAAAAAAAACACACACACACAGACATCGCTTTGGGTAGTGATGCTATAATGACCAAGGACGGAAATACGAGTTTCTTCATATGTCCCTTAACGATTATTCATAATTCATAGCTTTACGTAACGCCGAGAGGATGGATCGTTGAATAACTAGATGCATTAACATTCTTCATGGTCGAGGAAAAAATACAACGTGTTGTTAAATGCAGCTATACGAAAAATTACCTTTCTTACAACACTGAGAGAAATTTCTACTTTATTAATTGGTTTCGAACATTTGCAACAACGTTATACATCATTCATAATTGCTATTATATAAACAGACTCTTAATATCATCAACAATATCTATAATTATTAACTGTTTATATTTGCGAACGAGCTGTTTATATATACGCCATTTTTTTATTTATACACCCATACCTCGCTTTACGGCGAGATACGTTCCACGAAATTTGGTATAAGGAATTAATTATTGCGCTTGCGCAAGATTGGCAACATGTAGATATATCGACATCGAAAAAAGGTCTTTGGCCGTTATAGCGAAACATGTTAGGCCGTAAATCGAAAACGTGCCTTAATTGAAGAGAGCGGTTATAGCGAAATACCGTACAAAGAGCGGCCGTATAGCGAGTTATGAGTGTATATTGTAACAATGTGTTTTTTTTTCTTAAGTTCTGTAAAGGCGCTATTTTAGTTACCAAATTGCTTCACTATACAGCAGTTTCAATTTTGATAGCATACGTCTAATTACTGCCAGTATAGAATTAATAGTTTCCAAAATGACAGCTGCGACGTAAGGGCAACACATTTACATTATAAGCAATTGGGTCTGCATCCAATTACAAATATGTTAAGTCGCGCGTAATAAAGATTGAGAAAACGATTTTACAGAATACTTGACATCTTGTATGTACAATAATTGTGACCTAAATTTTGCACAAAGTTTTATTGCCAAAAACGAGAGAAGTTTTCTGCTGTTCACTACATTCATTTGAACAGTTAAGTTCAGTTTATTACGTAAAGTCCGGCTTGGACTTGGACATACTGCATTAGGCAAACAATTACCGTTACTTTAAGTTACCAAACTACATGCAAACGATTTTTTGTTTACCGTAAAATAGCCGCATACTTCAATTCTGTGAAAATTACAAAACAGTAAGTATAATTAAAAAAAATATATATCAAATTATTGATAGCATTTCATGTACAGTAACTAAATTAGATAATGAAGAGTTTTTTTTTAACCTTTTCTGAAATTACTATATTATTATTATAATTTGTCTGATATATTGCGTATTTTATAGGGATACTTGGCGATGATTCAGAAAATCGAATTGATTGAATATATGCATAGTGATCAGTATTTGTGTGGTTTTAACTGTGTATCTAACGGCATTCGAATACTGCTGGACTACTGCCAAAACATCGAGCTAAACCAGTGTATGTAAACCACTGATTTTGATGCATTGTATAATAATAACTGAATGAGTGAAAAAATCAGCTCACAAACTTGTTTCATCGCTCGAAGGGATATCTCGAATTATTCAAATTCATTGAAGAACCTGAACTCGCATCATACATAGTATTAATATTTCGAGTGGCTGTAACCGTAGATTTAACGGTATCTATATCTACAACAAGCAGCATCTCGAGTCTGATGTTCACCGCGTCTCGAATTAATGGGAATATATAAAAAATGTATAATGAATGAATAACAAGATGAACCTAATTCCGCTCGATGCAGATTGATACACATTCTGTGTGCAAAGGCAAACAGTAAATATAAACACGTAAAATGTTGGCTCATTCGTAAGCTAAGTGTGTCATGAAATGTATATTAATAAACCTCACACAATGTGAATTTACAGTAAGGTATTTAGGAGTGTCCGTATGTGACTGAAGAGTTGTATACGATCCGTAGCAGATTTCCGTAGATCGGCGAGAACTTCTGCGCCAAAACTAAAGTGGATGCCAATAAGAAGGAGTGCATAATTCCATCTGAGATCAACATTCCAAGACTTGTTTACCTGATAATAAATTAGTTGCGAACGTGTGACCTTTGCGAGCGTTTCGATTCTGCTTTACGTATGCACACATTTTATGGAGGCTGCATGGAAAGGAAAATTTTCCTCGAAGGTAGGCGAGATGAAAAGAAAATGCCCGTGGCGTTCAGGTAAAAATCGGAACGAGCAAACACTCTTTGTGTGGGCAAGGTAAAGTCATTGCTCAAACAGGTAAAAGAGGATGATCAAATACAGTAGTTAATTTACTGACGCTGCAAACGTTTTGCTTCTTTCATTTTTTTTTTGTTCGGAAAAAGAATATGCAAACAAATAGTGTACCTATTGCAGACATATTTTTTAGAAATCTTGTTTTCTCAATTGAATAAATACATGTTTTCTATTTAACAAGTTTCAAATTAACAATAATTCCGTAATTTGACATCTTTTTTTTATATTTCATTGAATGTAAACTGGGTTCTTCATCCTGTGTTTCGTGGAACCATTGGTTTCCGCAAAAATGTTCCTTCGCGCCTTAAGATTACGGATTTATATATATAAAATACAGTTTTAATTCATAATAGAATATCTTGAAGAATACTATAAACTGCAAGTGTTTCAAAGGCTTTGTTGAATATCTTCCTTAAAATATTAGTGGAAATAACTATTTTATCATGAATTTCGTACTTAAAACAAGACATTTTAAGCTTTATTACTTCGTAAATCTATCTCGAATTTAACTTCTGTAAAAAATTGTTAAAAAAAATCCGAATGTTTAATGGAAACTTAAGTAAATTATTTCTATTTTTTCTATCTGCAAATATTTGATTTCTAGATAAATTTCTATAGTAAATATGTAATTGGCCAATTTGCTTAAAAGTAAATGAGAAAAGTGGAACAAGAACGAAACAAATTAGGCTTTGACCTTTAATTAATACTAATGATATTTTCTAAACGTAGAGTGTAAATTGGAATAATTTGTGCATAAGCATATATTAGAAAAGTGCAGTTTAATTTAGCGTTAAAGAGGAAATGTCAATCGGAATTACTAAATGGAAAATTAGAGAAGTAGGTTAACGTAACATGACGCACTATAATTTCATGCATATATTGCTTTGATATAGATTTTTTTTATTATGCTTTAAAAATATATAGAAAAAATAGAAACCCATGGTGAGGAAGGAACTTCATCTCATTTATATCCATTGACTATTAGTTTTTTGTTTAAAATTTCTTAAAGTTTTCTATGTTTCCTAGGATACCAAAATTTATTATATTTAGTAATATAATTGTACTATTTATAAATTATAAGTTTTCTTTGGAATTAATTTCTGTAAAGAAAAATAATATTTATATGTATACTGAGAAATGAATATTTAAAAACCTGATTTTTTCTGTTTACAAATGCTTTTTTTTCTTAAGATAATTGAGCTTTGAATTGCTCATAACTTAGTCATCGCATCGGTAAAAATGCAACACCTTAAATTCTTTAAAACTTGATTGAGATTGACAAAGCCTGTACAAACGCATGTATCTTTTGGTGATTGTATGTCCTTGTTCTTCAACGAATAAAAATAAGAATAAAAAAAGAAGCAGTGTTAAGAATGCAATGTTGACTCACCGTTTGGACATGTGAATAGATTCGCCGTTTCCTGTAACACAGAGAAAACAATATTGAAATTGCACACGAATGATATAAATAATTAATAAAGTTAACTCTCGGGCGATCCTACTGGAATAACAAGTTACGAGCAACGAGAACGGTGTCGTTGCGTAACGCAATTCTCCGTCTTCTCATGTATTCTAATGCCGTTGTTGTATTATAATTAAAGTTTGTGAGAGCTTGGATGCTTTCTAAAGAGATTGTATCTTTCCAGCAGATATCGCTTATGTTTGCTTTTAGGAAGAGAATCTCTAAATTCCCTATGATCTCATCCATTTGTTTTTAACCTGATCTAATGTTATGCTTACCTGAGTCGATGAAATCCTGAGAACGACCAGAAGGACGACCGCCAGGGCCGCCTGTAATCGTATCAACATCGCCCTGAAACAAAGGAAGAAAATTATTAGGTCATTGTTGACTGCTGGTCACTCGTTCGGTTCGAGCATACTGATGATGTTTATTGTACCGGATAAATGAACGAACGGTTTTGCTGCAGTAAAGACATTTTCCTGTTCGGTTGAGAATGAAATGGAATGAATTAAATATGCGGAATATTTGAGGATCAAGTTAAAGTTCCATTTATGCTTGCGCCGCGTGTGGTAAATAGGAAGATAAATCAGTCATTGTGCGAGGAATCTTCAAGTAGGTGAATATATACCGTGGGGCAGGGGCTTACTACGTCTGCATTCCGAATGCGCGACTTTAAAAATCCATTTGCCCCATGCCACTGCACTCCACGTGTGGTAAATGGATCGGACGTCCACATCGAGTCTGCATCTCGCAGATCAATCAATTAATTACACGGGATCTACATGATTCGCTCACACGTAATCTGCATTTCAAGTGGTCAAACCGAATGATTTATTAACTCTTCGTTAGTATGTGAAAACATTGCAAGTAATTGGCAATTGATTTTGTTAGTAAATACATAGACGATGAACAAGTTTCATGAAGTACTTAAAGATCTAGGATGTACTTACATTTTGAATTACACCGTTTTCAATATATTTAAATTTATAACCATTAAATTGAACATCACAACGCTTTTGAAAATTATTATTGCTTTCAATGAGCTTAGTTAATTAACTAATTATCTTGGATAATGAGTTTTTATTATTTATTATCTACTTGGCAATTCCTAGTGGAGTCCCTGCATCACAAAAACCTGATGCGAAAGGTGTTGGTCCAAATCTCATCAAAAAAGCTGATCAAGATTTTCCGGCATTTGCAATAAGTGCGATACATAAAAACATCTACTTATATATTAAATATCGAACTAATATGAACAAAAATGAAATTATTACAAAGATCTATAAGTTTACAAATTGTATTTAATAAGTTTTGATATTAATTTCTTTATGGTAAAGCACTTTATAGAAGAATGTTATGTTTAATATTTCTATAAACTCTATAAGTTAATCATATAAGTGAATTTTATGCTTTTTACGTATAAGTTTTAGATTGAAGCAATTGAATATAACAATACTGTGTAAATCTTTATGTTCCTTATTTTTGACTGAATACGTTCCCAACCTTTTTCTACTTCAACCTTCATGAAAATGCAATATATGTTTTGCAATTGTGTTTTCAATAGTACACTATATTTTGTATATTGCAATATGGTATAGACAACCAAGTGACATAGTATGATATTCTATTTCTGGTGCAACTTCGTTTGTCTTAAATAATTTAGTAATTGAATTTTGGAGCTCATCAGCACTTTGTAACTGTTATAACAGTTATTTTTAGAATTGTTTAATTATTGTTGTTGTATAAATATATTTTGTTTGTTTATATTTGTTGCACAAATGTGACATGTAATTTGTTTTATAATTGTTTAATTATTGTTGTTGCATAAATATATTTGGTTTGTTTATATTTGTTGCATTAAGAGATGTAATAATCACCTTTAATGTAATGAAAATAATACATTTTTGGTCGATTTTTTTTACATTTTTATATAAGTATTAAAATGAATTGATGATTAATTCATTTTAAGTCATATTCATAATTTATTATGAAAAACAGGAAATCCTGCCACAGCTAAGTTAGAACTAGTAAATGCTAAAAATATAACCTTAATCTGACTTTTTATAATCATCTTTGCAATTCTAATAATTAATTATAATTGCATTTTTAAAGAATTCCTATAATTCAACCAGTACTTCTTACAATGATATATCAATATTTGATGAGACATTTTTAAATAGTTTTATAATCTAAGAAGAGAGATCTATATTTGCAAAATATGCACATTATTATATAATATAAACAATTTTAATGCAAAATTCAAATGTAACTTATCGAACTTGAATGAAAATGAAATTTAACTTGGATAATAGAGTCCCTGCATCACAAAAATCCGATGAGAAAGGTGCTGGTTCAACTCTCACCAAAAAACTGATCGAGGTTTATCGGCTTCTACAAAAAGTGCGATACATAAAAAAACATCAAAATATATATAATATAAGCAATGTCCAAGCAAAATTCAAATGTAACTTATCGAACTTGAATGAAAATGAAAATTATCTTGCATAATAAAGTCCCTGCATCACAAAAATCTGATGCGAAAGGTGCTGGTTCAAATCTCACCAAAAAAAACTGATCAAGGTTTTCCGGCATCTACAAAAAGTGCGATACATAAAAAACATCAAAATATGCACATTATTATATAATATAAGTAATGTCCATGCAAAATTCAAATGGAACTTATCGAACTTGAATGAAATTCACACTTTTCTTTATAATATTGTTAGCAAATTCTTAAATAAAGAAAATAAATCCTTTTTTAATTTAATTTTGATTATTAATTTACAAGAGAAGTTCTATTAAAGAGTTAAATAATTTATTGAAAAACTACAAAGAATTGCCTTTAAACTAACGATAACGAAGATAAATAAGCAAATTATAATGAATTTGATAAATAATCCATATCACATATAAATTAAAACTAATAATAATAACATTTATTGCAACAAAATAACTACAAGAAAAATATAAACTCAATATAATTAAAATAAATAGAAGAGAAGAAAAAATACAATATAATAATATTGCTGCAAATGGCTATAAACCATAGGTTTTTCTGCCCTATTAAAACTATTAATGTAATTGAAAAATGACCACTAGAATTCTCAAAATTCCACTTGTTTTCCATTCCAGAAATAGTCTTTACATGTGTACTTAACAATTATTTACGTCAATGTTTGATCAAAAAGTGTGAAAAAAAGCACAATACTACAATAATCCAATTGTGTGATTTGGTTCAGAGTATTGTTATTAGCTGTGTAGAACCAAAAACGAAACAACTGTGGCAAAGCAAAATCTTACACAACCAATGACCCAGTTCGAGTATGCAAGCGCGCTCCGATCGACGATTTATCTTCTCTCGCCAAGATTGGCAAGCCCCTCTACCACCACCAGCCATTGCGGCTAGATTCTCGTAAGCGATTTTCATATTCGTAATTGTTCACAGATTTCTGTTGCGTAACGAATTTATGTGATCAGCGTAACAAGGGTGGGATCGTTCGTTCCTTTTGTGTGCGAGCGTGTGCTCCTTTTTTTTTTTCTTCTAATTTGATTTGTTCGTTTGTTTTATTTTGGTAGACAGGACTTTCGTAGCCTTGCTTTTCGTTTCTCGGTACACGCTTTAGCATTTCTTTATAATCGTGAAGGCTCAATGCTAATACATAGGAAGGGAACACACACATTACATGGGAGTGAAATATGATAATGTCCGTTGATTTCTTGTCTTGTCGTGTGGGCTTTTCTAAGGCTAGGCCAAGAAAGCGTTTAATTAATATAGAGAAAAAATGTCAGCTGTGTGTGTATGCATATGGAAGCATATCAGGTTTTCGGAATCAAGCGTGCCGGTAAGATTTACGATGCTTAATTTGGCGGAACTGGATTCAGGTTAATTTGAATAATACAAATGAATAAAAATAATAACTTGCCTTATTTATTCAGGCTAATTATACAAATACTTCAAAAGGCTGTTGCACATTAATTACATTCATTTCCAATTAATTGATTATACAATTAACGATTTATTTATTATCATTATATTAAAGCACAATCTACAATTTAATAGTTATAGAAAAGAAAATATAGTTACAGATCTTTATTAGTCATAATTATGAGTCATGTTTGTTGAATCGTATTTGCATCAGTTTTGGTTAGGCATGACACAAAAAGGTTGGGAAATACTGGTCTAACTAGTTATTGTAAGGTATAATTAAGTTATTTTTAGTAGAAAATCGATGAAGGAACCTTAGATGTACCATGAAATTGATTGAAATATGAATTAAATTACTTTAAATGTAAAATAACATATTTTATTAGGTTTTTGTTGGAAAGTCATTCCGCTTATTGTCTTTTCTTCCTCAATGTCAAATTTATTTGTTTATTGCCAATTTGACACATTATAAATAATCAATAAAGGTTAAAAAAAAGTAAAATAAAACTCTTAATAGTAATTTAAGTATGTCATTGTAATAGGTTCAAATGTTCCATAAAATTTTCAACATTGTTATAATGTTGTGAACAATGTTTCGGCCCATACTGACTAATAAGTGTGTAATAAATATATAGCCATTTTTTTAAACACCAATTTTAATGTATATTTGTCTATTTTTTAGACCATAAAATATGATAACAGTTACACTAAAAGAAATATAATATAAGAAATGGTAAATTATGGCAATTAATTGAAATAAGATTGATAAGTCCATTTGAATGAAAACTAAACCAAGCGAACTGTGGTCAATAGATTCACGGACTCCGAGAAAGTAGGCCGAATTGAAATCAATTATTATTATATCGAATTAGAAACTGAATGGGCGCGAAGTATTCAAATTATGATTTGCACACAGAGAGGAAATTGCGCGCTCTCCCAATGCTTCTTTCGTACGTTCCAACAACCATTTCATTCGCCATCAAGTGCATCCTGAAAAATCGACCGCACTTTCATTTCGCAAAACCGAATCGTGTGTAATTGCACGCATTTATTTTGTGGTAAAAGGTTAACGGCTTCCGGTTTACTTCAGATCGCCACTCATTCTAGTTCTATGCACAACTTGAATGTTTTTTTTTGTTGTTGTTGCCATTCCGTTGAAATCCGTTTCATTCACTTCTCGTCCGAGCAATAGTAATAAAGAGATGTTATGCAACAAGTGAATAGGACTTCTGCAATGTTCATTTAATAAATAAAGATCGACCGATAATGACTGACGTAATTACACGAAATTATGTGAAAAGAAAAATCTCGCGCTTGGATTGCCTCCGCTTAATGAATAGATGCGGCCGTTGCGTTGTGTCATTCGATCTTCCTCGTTTCTCGCATAATTTATATGCAATAGGTGGAAATATCTGATGGCTTCTTCGAGAATCGCTAAATATAACGTGAGATTATGTGGATGGAGCGCATCGTGCGGTTGCAAATGGAGCGCGGATTTCAATGCATTTCTGCACTTAGAAAGTCCTCGTTGCGTTGCATCAATTACCACTAATAACGAGCATCTCGCTCTTAAATAATTCTCATGGAATTATGTCACTGACTTTGAATTTTCATTCGGATTACCTACATTCTTAAATAACGAAGCCAATTCAATATTATTGATCTTTAATTAAATCTATTTTATAGACCTCACATAGCGCTAATTTTTCATACTGTTTGTAACCAGACTAATAAAGGCCTTTGAAACTGAATAAACAAGACTAAACAATAATATTGTGTACTATTCGTTTATATTTATTAGTATTTTGTCAATTAAATAGACTTTGAATTAAACCGTGACGTATGAATACCAAAATATTACTGTAGCAATTTAAGTAAAAAGTTACTATAACTAATTAAAATGTTTTTGTGTGTGTGTCTTTTTGCAATGATATTTGCAATCTATCCAATCAGACATTCAGCATATGATCACGTAGTTGCAAACACTTGTTTAACCGTTGCCCATTGACAGCTAATCATTTGAATACTGTTTTCTTTAGGAATCAATGAACTCGGTCCAGACGCACTGAAAAATGCCCTGAAAATGAACACAAAATCCTGTATTGTGTCCAGACCCCGAACCGAGACCCTCAGAATCTAGACAGGCGACTCTAACTATACGACTATGTCACGTTGCTTTTTTAAGACAAAAACTGTAAATAATCATTTTTTGGATACACTAAAATTTAAGTTACATTTGCAGGGTCTAGATAATAATTATTATATACGTGCTAATCTTGAAATAAGTTTTGAAATTTTCAAAGTAGTTTTGTTATGAATCCGTACTAATCAAAATCGTTATATGCGAGTTTATTATTAGTTTCATTTACGTAAATAAGTAATTTTCAAATAAATAATTTAGAATTTATTATCATAATGTACATTCATTTCGATTTACTGAAAATAAATATACAAATAAACAGGGAATTGTTAATATTTTTTTGATAAATATTATCATCAATATTTAATTTAACAGCAAGGAAACTGCTGTGCCACAAAATGCGGTAGACCAGAGTATAATTAGTAATATTTATTGTTATGTTTGTGGCAATCATTTAAGATCTTGAAGCGCACAAAGTAATTGTTGTGTATAAACAAAATAAATGATGGTATGAATTTATTGTTCGCGTTTGTGGCTTAGTACAGTTAGAATAGGTGATGTTCGGCGAATGGCTTGCTTTTCAAGATCTCGGATGCTCTATTAACTCTGGCGGAGCAGATAGAAGCCTTGATACGGTTTTAATTAAAGGCCGTGCATGCCTTAATTGAGGTAATCGCAAAGTGGAGAGAAAACGTGCATTAGACTATAGAGTTACGAGCATCTGAATTTTGTGACCCGGAAATCCGGCAAACCGGCAAAACGCACGATGGAGACAATCCGAGTTACCTCACACTGGGGCGCTGCTTTCTATCGCTTCCCCCGGATCTAAATTGGGATTATGCAAAAGGAAAAGAAAGAAAGAAGGAAAATAAAAGGTCCATTGTTAGCGGATCTAACCTTTGTTTCGTTTTCATTATTCATAGAGAGAATGCTTTGTTTTTGTTTGAAAAGTTTGGACAATATTTGCTTGGAGAATGATCATTGTTGGATAAACTGTACTCCAAGTTTCTTTTATTTTAGTTGGATGCATTTTATTTATGTACTCGTAATTTTGTCTTCCAAATAGTTTTAATACATACATAAAATTGTTGTTAAAATACACCCATACCTCGCTTTATGGCCTAGATACGTTCCACGAAACTTGGCCGCAAAGCGAAAAGCCGTATAAGGAATCAAAGATTGCGCTTGCGCAAGATTGGCAACATGTAGATATATCGACATCAAAAGAAATATTTTTTTTGCCGTTATAGCGAAAAATTTTAGGCTGTAAATCGAAAACGTGTCTTAATTGAAGAGGGCCGTTAAAGCGAAATGCCGTATAAAGAGCGGCCGTATAGCGAGGTATGGGTGTATATTAAAATACATATATTATTTACTCTATTAGTCATATGGATCTTACGTTGCAACATTTTAAAATCAACTCTAATCTGCTTTGGTTGAGACATACAGATATTCAAATAATCTTGAAAATATAATTCAACACTAACTTACCTAGTGTATTTTTATTATATTTATTATTACATAATATTTATTGTATTTTCCTAATAGAAAAGTTTGTTTTCCAAGCAGTCTCAATGCTAGTTATGTAAACACATCGATTACTAATTTATAATTATCTTCAATCAATAACTCATTCACAATAAAAATAAAACTCTTGAAACGTGTGACGCAACAAACCAGTTGTTTGTAACAAATAACTTTATATAAATTAGAAATAAATGTTGCGTTTGAATTTCATTTTCTTTGTTATCTTGATTTTTAATGAATTGGTATCAAATAGTTATTTAATTATTACGCAATTATTGTAATTATATTAAATGATAAATCTTTTGAGAATAATGTTAATGCAAGGATCTTATAAAAAGTGCTAGATTGGATATTTTAATAGATGTAAAAATTGAAAACTATTCATATTTTCAGTGGAGGAAAGCATTTTTGCGAAACTGTGTATTAAATTCCGAGTCCGATTTCAAATTAGCATCTAATTGTAAGCGCATCACCGTCGAAGCATAGCCAGAGGAATGGTTCTTGGAAAGGCAGAAGAGAAGATTTGAACCGTGAGTTGGTTATCTCGAGGAAAGCAATTTAAGTGGCATGGTCTGTTCTGTCTGGCCGTTGTTCAGTTCTCTTCTCCCGCGGTGGAGAATTATCTTGGACGATTTATGGGCTAGTTATGAGTCAGCTAAATGTGGCAGGTCTACACGTAACTCGTTCCGAGGCGCAGGCGAGTGTCAGTAGGTCATTTGGCTTTGCATCCATCGAGAGAAGAGAAGAGAAGTGAAGTAAAGAGGAGAGAAGAAGCGAGGAAGAGAGCCGAGCCGGATCTACTCTCTCTCCGACGTGGAAAACGGTTGCAGTTGTTGATGCAGCTAACATTAGAGAACCGGTAACCAAGTTTACATAATACATTTATATATCTGGGAGATCGATGGATGGTAGTAGGAAAAAAATATTCGCAACAACAACAAGGGGAAAGAAAACGAGGCGCATTCGCATTCCGCGGATTTTCTAATTGTGCAAATTGCAAAAGGTGACTTGCAAATGCATTTTTACTTTTCCTAGGAAATTTCTACACTAAACTATCGCAGCTTAATGACCACGGATGACCAAACGGGCAGGAATGTCCGGCAGTAAAGATTTTGTTTATCGCCGTCCAAATTCTTAGACAAAACGATCTTTCTGAAAATTAATTCCGCCTCGGTTTCTGACCTTTCGCTCAATGCCGAATACACTTTTTTTTGTAAACATAATAATGCTGGTGACATTTCTTTCGACGACGTTCGCTAATTGTTGCATCTAGTTCAACCTGTCTGAGCATTAAAATTCGAAACGAACTCAATTTCAAAGACACGTATTGTAAGTAATGAACGGAATGGAACAGATCGTTCCACTGTGCAGAAGCCAATTAAAGCGTTTAATATTCGCATGTATCTTTCAATAATTGGATAACATGGTTTACAATTTACTGCTGTTCACTGGATCGTTTCATAAATTTAAAAAAAATGAACATAAAGGCACAAAATTAAATCAAAGATTATATAAGTTTCGTGTTGCTTGATGAAAACAAAAACGATTATAAACTTAAACCTAAAGAAATGAATTCATTTTAATTTCAATTATAATTACTTAATTTTGTTTAAAATACTTGGGAAATTATAATTATAAAGAGGCAATGCTAACTGTAATATGAAATATTTTGATACGAATGAAAAAAATATTTATTTAATATTTCTTTCCTCTCTTAGTAACTACTTTTTTGATCAATTTCATTATAATATGATTATTATTCTGTTATTAATTATAATATTAATTACTATACTTATTCTTTAGACCTACAACTCTCCGCTTATTTATGGTAAGATTCCAAAAACTGTAACCCACCGATACTGGACAATTTCCTCTGATCATAAAACCTTTGCAGATAAACTGATGGAGTTTCTTGAAAATGAAAATACACCCATACCTCGCTTTACGGCCTAGATACGTTCCACGAAACTTGGCCGCAAAGCGAAAAGCCGTATAAGGAATCAAAGATTGCGCTTGCGCAAGATTGGCAACATATAGATATATCAACATGGAAAAGTTTTTTTTGCCGTTATAGCGAAACATTTTAGGCCGTAAATCGAAAACATGCCTTAATTGAAGAGGGCCGTTATTGCGAAATGTCGTATAAAGAGCGGCCGTATAGCGAAGTGTATACTTATAATAAACATTCCTAAGGATAAGTTAACGCATACCTTTAATATTTTGGGATAAAATAAGAGTCTTAAATGGAGCGTCACTATTCCTAGTTCTTTGACTTAACAGGAAAATGCAACTATTATTGGATAATCACACTTGTTTAGTTGACCTTTTGGTTTAAAAGAAACAGTATTTAAACGTTTTTTCAAACTTAAAACACTTGAATTTGTTTTAAAAAGATACTTGATATTTCGTATACTTTACTAAGACTCCACAACTAGTTATATAACTATGAGATTTTTAATCACGTGACACGAAAATAGATGTATTAATTCAGTATTTCATAGAAGATAAAGCACACAAAATTGATTATTATAAAAAAAATAATTAGAGATTTTAATAATACATGAATTAAAGAAATAATAAACCAGGAAGTTACTATATATAGATTTCCTCTTTGCTTTACTATTTTTTCTTCCTCTACCCACCTGCTACTTGTACACTTAATTTGTAAATTCCTAATTAGAATTAGTGAATGTATTTGCATTTAAATATTAATAAGTTTATTTTTTTTATTTCTTTTCAATATCGTTCATATACTGGTTTTGATGAGTTGATTATCAAGTTTAGTGACAATAAATTATAATGTATATACATGTCTTGGCATTTGTAGATGATGGACAAGAATCAATAATACATTTCCTCTATATGTGGCATTTCATGTCCCGTAATTCGCTGGTATTTTTGGTATACGATGATTCAAAAAATTACTGTTAATTGTGTGTACACTCATTACGGTTGCGGGACATGCGGCCACGCGTCTAACGGACCGTCGTATTGCTGATTTATTCATACGCTTCTTCGTAGTAGAATAGCAATAATTATATTTTGTCCTTAAACAATAGAAGGACAATGCACCTGCTAAGAAACGACGCACCGAATCCTTATAAGAGAACAGCGGAACCGGAACTCGGAGAATAGCGCTTCGGAGAGGTAAATAATACGTAGAGACTGGTAAAAGTCGATAACATTCCATCGGGTCTTGATAACAGTTTATTACATATTCTGGAAAAGGACGAGAACGTAGACGGACAACAATAAAGGAATAAAAAGAACTGCAACTTTCTTGCCACGGACGTGTTAACAATTTTTAAGCGACTTTCCAGATACCTGAACAAGTGCAGAGCGCACTTTCGTTTCGTTGCGACAAACGCCTTCTTGTCTCGTCGGTTATTAGGTAAAATTTTGGCTTTCCAACATTTCGAACGAGTTTAGGTCGAGCGTTTACGTGAAAAATAATTTTCGAAGCCGTTCATCTCGTTTCATTTCCCGCATCGAGTGGAAAACCGCAAGCAATTAACTTTCACAATGACGAGGAATCAGGAGAATTACCGTCGGTTCTGTTGATGGGATACAAGAAAAAACAACAACATCGAGAGAAACAGCAACAGCAGCAGCTACACCACGGAACGTGTAATTGAAACAAGCAAGATCCATTTGCCGTCTAACTGTGGTTTTCCAGCTTGCACTTTGAAAACCGAACCAGAAACTGGATGCAATTAGACACTGGGATTAGCATTTCGCGTAATTAATCACGAACGATTTTCTTGAAGTCAACGACTCGCGCTTTATTTAATTATACAAAGTAATAAAAACGTATTACAATAACGATCTTGTTAGTTTTTTTTCTCTCGAATTTAATTAAAATGTGTTATTCCGAAGGAGAACAATGTTTGTCTGAGGCCTCATCATTTTTCCATTAGCCTCGTGTAACAGTAAATCCAGATTTCGTTGTGCAAACTTGCTTCAATTACTTATCCCGTGTTAATGCCACAAATGACCAAAATCTTTTCAAATACTAGCGTTAACAAGTATATAATATTACATAATTTATCATAAACAAACTGAAATTCTCATAATTTTTCCGAAATTCTGGTTTTAAACAGATAATATATGCATATAATTTGAATGAATTAAACTTGAAAAGCCAGGGTATTATCTAATTCTATAGGTAATTACGTTTTCGGTCGACGTATCAATCCTGACCAAGACTAATTGCAACAGACTGTGCAGTGCAGCGAACGCGAGGCATTATGAAATTAATTAAACGCAATTAATTTAAACTTGCACTGTTTACCGGGGCGGCAATAATAAGCCTTTTGAACATCATCGTAATTTAAACAGCAAGTTCATGGCAACATCCATTTCAGCAGCCTTGAAGTTACCAAATAGCCAAACGCGATACGGTTCTTGTTTTACGTCTGCACTTTAGTGCTTTTAAATGTAATCTACATTTATTGTTTTTGGTGTTTCAAGTTATTATCCCTTGTTTTAAAAAATATATATATAAAAGAAGTAACTGGCTTCAAAGATTAATTTTTAACACAAGAATTTGTTTTTGTTTTTCACTTTTACTCGTTTTTTTTTTTAATATTTCTTAAAAATACCACAAATTTATTGAAATATGTACATTTTGTGATATTAAATGCAAAATTTATACACAATAAAAATGAGTCACAACTAAACATACAAATTATGCAACTTTAGGAAAAATATATTGAATAATTTAATACTTAATACAAATGTTTGTTATTACAACTTTATAATTTCTATTTATTTATTAAATATTGAAGTAAAGTACAAAAGTTGGATACTTATAGAATTAAATTAATAATTTTTAAAATAAACTGAGTTTAAGTTTCAGTTTGATTACACATTTTAACACTACATATTTTTTTGGTTGCTTTACCAAAAAAATTGATTATTAATTCTTACATGAAATAATAAATATTATTAATATTTTAAATTTCTTCAAATTTACGAAGATTTTATACTTTATATGATTTTACGAAACCATTTAATTCTATTAAAACTGGATAGTTTATTAGTGCCATTTTTTTTAACTATGACAACCAAATACGACAAAAGTTTGACCAATTAGAAGAATTAAAATGTGAGCAAGTTGTCAAATATTTGACATTTAAAGTTCCAAATTTGGTATGTTTCAAAAACACTAAAAATAGTTTTATTTAATTTAATTACTAATTATCTCTTATAGTATATTGAAACTTGAAGATTTTAGAATTTACGTGCATCAGTTAGAAATAATTGATTAAAGCTCATAGTTTTGTAAGTGCATGTTGCAGAACTGATCAGGTATGTGCATTGGCAAGAAGACTGTAATTAATTGGGTAAAGTAAAATTTATTGGACGCGGTATTACTGTAAAACCGTTCAGAATGAACAGTACGATAGAATTCAAATTAATCGCAGAACGGAAACAATGTTCCGTAAACATAAAGACGCGGAATTCCACAGAGCTCTTTACGTTCCATTTATCGTCGCGGAGGAATGTAAATGGCCACACCCCAATCTCGGGCCTCTCTCACTCTTCCTCTCTCCGAAGAGCTCCTCCGTCCACCGTCATCAGCTGGATCGGATCCAACCTGTTCCGAAACCAAGAAAACTGAAACGGCCCAGAGGCCATCCGAATATCTTCGACGGACTTTCACGATTACATGTGCATGCGAGTATGTATTTCTCTTTTCCAAATTACTGGGTCAAAGCCTGCACGCGTCTCGCCGACGAATTCCAAAGGCCGGAAGGCCTAATGCATGTACGAAAAGTGCATGAAGAAGTTGTTACTCTCTTCCGCACTCCGCCGGCGTCGTGATTGCTGGTAAAAGGGTTTTCCTGGTTGACTTTTCTTTGGATCCATGTAGGCCGTGCAACGGTGTCGTTGGTATTCATTAAACGTTTCCATGCACAAGAAACAAATGGTGAATAATTGTCGGTTTGGCCACACGGCATGCACTTAGGTGTTCGAAGTAAAGCACATAACAGGAAAAACGTATGTGTGACATTGCGTCGTGGACCTCCGAAAAAAAAAACCGCTCACGTTCTGCGGGTTAAACTCATCTGCATAACTCGAAATCTATATTTATCTTACAGTTAGCGGTCTCCGACGCTTCGAACGTCTGAACGTGGATCCGAGAGATGCATGCATGGTGTTAATACAACTCGATTGTGTGAGCAAAGCTTCGAGAGGTTCTTATTTCGCGTTTTGAAATTGTTGCGTAATTCTTTGGGAATCTGCCAATTAAGTTCGTAATCCATCTTCACACATGCTTGCTTAAGCGCTTCACATGGAGCTTATGTAAAGAGCACTCGCAATACCATAAAATACAGGGTCTGCTTACGTCCCAGACAAATCCAATTAATGGGAAAAGAAGTGTGTGAAGTTTTCGGTTTCTCCTTTTTGTTCACCTTTAACAATCTGACATCTACACACCACATTTCATTATAATTTCTATTACAACCTAATGGTCTTTAATTACTACCACTTTTTAAAAGAAACAAACATAAAAAAATAAAAAATTTTTTCGTTGTTATTGTAATTTAATTGTAATACACTTAAGAAATCTAAATTTTTACTCGAATTTAGCCAATCCGGTTTTATGTTTGCTTTCTCTATCTATTCTTACTCAACACTCAAGAATTTACATGTTATTATACAGAACCTGAGTTCCACGCTCATAAAACCAAATCTGATTTAGTCGATTTTAGTCGTATTGTCCGTGACGTAACTAATCCTCGGAATTATTTAATATTTTAACAACAGAAAAAGTTATTTAAGTGAGTTTAAATATTAAGTTATATCTTAGTTTCGGGTTTAACAGGATTTAAATAATTTACAAGAATTATAATTTCTTATTATAATTTGGCGGAGAAACAACAATATTTGGTTGGTTATATAATCAATTTTGTTAATAATATATTAAAATTAGTTACTAATGATATACAAATTATCAACAGAATGTATTTGTTAACTAACAATAAAATAAAGTTGTTTCTCAAGGTTGAAGACCAATTATCATCAGAATAATTACATCAATTATTAACAAAAGTTTGGATTTTATTTCAAAATTATTAATAGTTTAGAGAATTACTTGTATTATTTTATTCGTATTAGTAAAGTTGTTGGGATTTTCCACAATTTACCAATCGATTAGCATTAAAAACATTGGTAAATCTTAGTCATAATTCATATGAAATCATTATAATAAAAATCATAAGAGATTTCTAAGAAAATCTTTATAAATATTTTATGAATACAAATATAATAATTAGTTTATCATTTTTTGTAATTGCAATAACTGTTATTATTATTGTTTTAATCAAAATTCACATAATTTAACTTTACATAATTTATAAATGTTATCATCTGAAACAAATCAAACGGAATAAAGAGATATTTTTTTCTTGTGTTGTTTTGCATATAAAAGTGAGATTGTTGTGTAAATTCCTATTTGAATATAATAAGCATTACAGACTCTCCTATGTAAATAATAATTGCTGTTCATAAGAAGACAATATATTTAATATAATTTTATGTGTTTTTAATGATTGTCGTAATGCATATTAAAGTTATAATTATGCAAGAAACTTTAGTTGCTTTCATAATTGTTTTTTTCTTATATGGTATTTAGAATAAATATTAAAGTTTAATTTTGAAGTTATAACAATTTTCTATAAATTTGATTTGTAAATCAATAAAATATTTATTAGCAAATCCAATTATTATCTAAAATGTCAATGTGTAGCTATAATCCCGCATGCTATGCAAATCGAGCAAGTTTCTTCCAAGTTTATGTGGGTTCCTGATCTCTTCCTGGTAATTATACGTAGATCTATCAACAAGCTTCTAGCTATTATTCATACACTAACTGTATTAATGTAGTAATTAACTACGTTCAATTATACATTTTATTGATATGAACTTCAAGGAATGTTGTTATTTTAGTTAACATTAACCGAATAAACACAATTTCGATCTAATTGTTAAAAGAATTATAAACAATTGTCGTAATTTTCCTAGTAGTTTTCTTATCGGACTGTTCATTATTTGCAGGGAAAATAAAATAAAAATAATTGTTGATAATTGAATAACTCGTTATTTTGCTATATTTACATTGGTTATATTTCTCAATCATGTAATATGTATCTTACAAAGAATTCCTTTCTCTATATTTTCAATGTAGCATTGAATCTATATTTACTGCTTACGAAACCACATGGAATTCAATGAACATTTTCAATTATTAGTAATTTTCCCGGCCGCAAACCGTCATATTTTTAATAAACATATTTAAAGGTAACGATATTTCCATTGCAAGATTATAACTTAATAGTCTTACTGTAATAAGCATGAGATTATGCGTCATATGCGAATAAGGCAACAGTTGTTTTATTTAGATCCAGTGCGTAAATAAGATAAGGAATAGGTTCTTTCCATTGCGTAACAGTAGTTATTGATTTTAATTCTGTTTATGAACTTTGTTGTACAATCAAATGATGTTTATATGGATATGATGCTGTTTTATGAGATGAAATAAATTAACTGAATATTGTCATTGACTTTGTCGGCACGTAACGAATGGAATCTTCGTGGATTCCAAGGTAATGAAATCCGTCCAGTGCGGGCAATTCAATATTCAACAGGAATTCAAAACCGAAACGTTTCTACCGAAGTTCAAACGGCGAGAAAACCGTTATGTATCGGAGAGACTCCAACGATGCGTCACGCGAGCAACCCGAAAGCGATTCGCTTCCAATTCTCTCCACATTTCGGATTGTTTCCACGAAACCGAAAGAAATGGAGGCGACCTTATGTAAGCTTGCACGCATCATCGAGCACCGCCACCAATATTTGTTCAGTTTATTTCCTTTATTACTATAATTAAGAAATTAACGATCTCGTAATGAAAGCTGTTTGATTCCCCGCGGTTAGCCTTGATGGCTGAACGATTTCTGGATGGGTGAGTCGTAATTATGTACTTTTTAATGAAAATGTAATTACTGGGGGGATGGGTTGGCGTTTTGGTTTTCTGTTCGGAATTTTGGAATGGCGCGCCAGCTTTCGGAGCTTTCTGATATTTACCTTGAATTCGAGTGTCTCTCTCTCGGCAGTTACAGGTGCAAGCACATGCGAAATTCCTAAATTAAGTTTCACTGGGTTTCGACCGTATTTACCACCGGTACATGGGAAGAATGTCCACACTACACTACCCGTTTATTGTATATTAGTAATCTCGGTTCGCCTCTAAATGTCTCTGTACTGTACTTGATCGTTGTTCTATTTATGTTTTCTTAAACTCTTCAGTGTCTTTCCTGGCCGACCTCACCTCGGCATGGGCAACTCAACACTGAGACTCAGGTGGCATCTTACACTCCAAGACAGGTAAGTGGGAGAAACAAGTTTTGCCTACTTTGCGCCGCACAGGTAAGTCATTGATACCTGTGCACGCATACACCTTAGAATAATAATATTGTAACTATTTTTAGTCTTATTATTAATATTCGGACAATTTTTCATTACTAACACATTTCAACCTATTAAAAAAGCACCCTTTCAAAAAATTAGAATATAATCTATTAAATAAATTAATTAACACAAGTATTTTATTAATCTATTTTAATTATCATTTCCCTGTTTTGTATCATTTTATGAAATGCACAAGTTTTTAAAGAATTTCAAGAAATATTACATTATAAAAATAATGAGTATGTTTTCTCCATGCGTCACGAATTTGACATTTCGATTCTGCTTGTAAACAATTACTACGATCAAAACAAACCAATTTAACGTTGCTATTCTTGAAAAATATATAATAATTTACAAATATAGTATTTTGTCATAACTCTAATTACCAAATACATTCAAGAAATATTATTTATCAACAATTCTGATAATATATTATTAATATTTATATATTTTTTTTTATAAACTGAATGCAAAAACCAGAAAATAATTTAAATATGTGAATCATACTATAAAATTATGAAAATGTGTCTGCACAATGACATTTAAAATTAATATTTCTCTTCGTATAATGGATAGATATTTTGTATTTCATTAATTTATTATACTAAATCTCTAATATAGTTAATTTAGATAGATGAATGTCATGAGAAATATAAAAATGATCTATTTAAAGATAAAAAAATAGAGTAACAGTTTCTAATTTACACAGGTAAATTAGAAACAATTAGTTGATACAAAATTTAAATAAACTTAAGATCTAAATATACTGTTTAATGATACTTAGTAAACATCATTGATATAATAATATATCCTTTTTTATTGTTTTTTCTATAGTTAGTAAAATTCGTAAGATTTTACATAATGCAATTGTTTCATTTATTTAAATACTTTTATTAGACCAAGTTTGAAGTAATCTTTCTGAAACAATTAGTTTTGTTGTATATATTTCCGAAGTAAATAATGCAGTAAAATCGATTTCAATGATTTAGTCACGTTTACGTACAAAGTGTGTTTATCAAATTCGTTTCTAAACAAGTTAATGAAACTTTTATCATATTGAGTTATTAAATACGCAGTTTGATTCTTAAATCATGTAACTCTCTTTTTAATGTAAATTATTAGTAATAAAAAAGTTAATTAATTACATATGATCACAATTTTATTAATCTCATTTATCTCTCTCATTATAACAAATATATCCTTAATTAATAATAACATCACAATGATACAATTCCAGGTAATTACCGTTATTTTTTATATACTTTGATGAAATTCCATTGGCTACAATATTCAGGCATCTTCAGAATGTCAAAGCTTTTATGTTAAGACATTAATGCTGTGTCATCTGCAAATATAGCAAATACTTTTTAGTTTATTATTTCTAGATTTAATGTGCAGATAAATTAAAGCATAAATTAGTTTCAGGTATATTTTTTGGAGTTTAACCAGATACAATTGGGAAGAATTCCAAATAATGTATGAGTCACTATTAAAGATTAAAAACCAAGGTTTCTTCTAACTTATCTACTAAGAGGTTTCAGTCGAATGTAATACATAAATGTGAATTAAGAGTGGATTATTATTCAGTGGAAGATTTAGAAACCTTATTAGCAACGTAGGAAATCAAAATTAAGACGAAAATATTAAATTTCCTGACAGAAAATGTCAATAATCAAATATTTAAATGAAAACTTAAAGGATATTGAGAATGTTCAACTTAGTTACGTAAAATTGATGTATATTTGGGTGTAGTGTTAATTTTAAGCTGTTACAGTTAAAATGAATAACTAGCAGAAAGACTTCAGTCAATAGCCATTTGACACAATTTGGACCAACAAAAAATATTGAAAATGTAAAATTAAATTTGTAGTCAAATATTAATTGATTAATTAATTAAGAAAGCATCATAGTCATTATAGTGAAGTTTCACTTAACGAAGTATGAATGAATAAAATGGACTTTATTTCAACACTCAAATCTGAAGAAGCGTCATTTAATATATTGAAAGCTGTTTATTTGAAAACAAAAATAAGTCCCAACTATTAAATTAGTGTCATAATCTGCGAGCCACTAGTTGGGATCTTTATGGTAAAAGAGTTTCGCTTCAAAATTTGTACTTGCGACCCTTTTTGAAAGGCAGGTGTTTTCAAGTGATTATATTACACCTTCACACAATCCTTTTACGACAATTGCTTTTACCAGTATTATAATTTGGGTTAAAGAAATGTCAACACCTACAGATTTGCTACAACTTTATAATCGGATGGAGAAAATGTAGCTTACGCTAATTAGTTTATTGTGGTGATATAAACAAGTATTTACAATTTAGTAAGATATCCGTTACTCGACTCTTGTTTGTTTGGTGTCAAAAAATGGAACAAAAGAGGCTCATTATTGATTTTAGAATTAGAACCAATTTATCAAACCATTTTATTCGGGTATTTAAGCTTCAATCTTGTTTAATATTACGGTAGTTGGTGAATAATTCTGGAAATTCTGTTGTCATATTATTCGTACTTTTCGCGGATGTGAAACAACTGACTCATTCAGCATATGAAGTCATAATAAAAAGAATCGGGCTGCAGAGAGCGTTCGTGGCCGAAAGCCAAATGGTGCGAGGATTCGATCATTGAATAGTGCCGTTGGAAATGGGCCCCCCAGTTATGGTTATGGCCTGTGCCCAATTACCCCAATGATTAGGTATTCATTGCGACGTCCACTCTGCATCTCCGGCCACCGTTAGCAGAGGAGGTTCAACAAAATTATCGAATACCATTTTTACTTCACCAATCAAATCATATTT
This sequence comes from Nicrophorus orbicollis, assembly GCA_018845635.1. Taxonomy (NCBI): domain Eukaryota; kingdom Metazoa; phylum Arthropoda; class Insecta; order Coleoptera; family Silphidae; genus Nicrophorus; species Nicrophorus orbicollis. The sequence goes on from JAFMTC010001150.1 coordinate 119,669, forward strand.
GTTTAATTATAGCGAGTACTCCAAAGCAAGAATTGTAGCGTCATTAGAATGTGTGTCTCATAGGTCACGTTTTTCAGGTGCGGTTAGGTTCTTCATTTACGGTCTGCGGCGGCTCATTTACACACTGATTTAGTCTTCGATGTGCTTGTGTGTGTGTGTATACATACATATATCCTATGGAAAATACATAAGAATGTGCGTATGTAATAAGTATTGGGCGGACATCGACCTAAGAGAACCGTTGATCAGCGGGGCCGAGGAGGAATGTTGTTGCCGATGCGCCGCGCGTTCTGCAACAAATTTCCACCGTCTCAACACTAGTTTCCACAATGATTCACCTTAAAAACTAGCAGAGAAGTTTCTCTTTCTATCGGTGGCCATTTTTCACACCTTCTTATGGTTGCGATTTTCTTTATTGCAGGTTCTTTTGGATTAGGGTTCGTTTGGGATGCACCAACCGAATCCTAATCCGGAGGCCATAAAATACGTACACAATAAACTACCTAATGGGCGTGGGAAAATGTTCCCTCAAAACTCATGCTTTTACAACTATTTACATACCTTGCCAAATGAATGTAGATGGTGATATTACATGTTTATGAATGGTCAAGCAATTGGTAACAAAACTTTTTATGTCGCACAAATCATAACTAATTTTGAATTTTAGCTCAATATAAAATATTTAAAATATCTAAATTTTGAAAATATTTTTTCAATTATTGTTCCTCACTAATAAACATTCAAAAACAAGTATATATTTGATAATACAAGATGTATTTATGTTACACAACATTTATTTCAAAATATGCTTTTACACCAATTACAATTTAATCAACATTTTTTAACAATCAGAAAATGAGTTGATTTTCTTTGAAATAAATATAATAATCTCAGTTTCACTTTGATTAAATATTGTATACAAACATCATTTCTATAGATAATTGAATGAGGGTTTACAATTTTGTAATAAAATTAACAAATACCTTACTAGCAATGCTTTGATTTAAGGAGGCCAGGGAATCAATATTCGAGACTGTTGTGGAAAATTTGGGATAATCACCTCAGTAAGTGTAAGAATGGTTAAACGTCCCTGCAACACAAAAATACGATGCGAAAGGTGCTGTTTCGAATCCCAAAAAAAAATTGACCAGGGTTTTCCGTCCTTCAGCAGATTTGAAGAGACACCGGTTAGCAAAATAACATAGATATCGTAAATATTATTTGTACATTTTAATTTGAAAATGATTAACTTTCACATGATTAACTTTACAAAACTTTGTAAAAAAAAGTCTAGAGATGAGAAACTTTTCCAAAATATGATTTTTGAAATGAGATTTTTATGTGAGAATTATATCCAATCAAAATTTTATCCAGTTTTTTAAAATAAAAGTAATTTAAAATCATAATTACGTTAAAAAATAATATCAATAATTATATGCTCAACAATACCACCAATTGTGCTGCTTCAGGAGTTTTAATCCATGCGAACTTATTAAAGTCCGGCTTCAAAATTTCAAAACATATAAAATATGAATTGAGCAAAAGAAATTCTAAAATAATTTCAATAGATTAGAAATGAACGAATTGCGATTTTTATTTGTACGTTTTCAAAGTCCTTTTCATTCAAAATTCAAACATCTGCAGAACCGATTTCCAGGACTATGTGAGATATTGAAGTGTTTCTATTTAAATCATAAATATATGAACAAGTTAAGTTATTACATAAATATATTACTTGTTGCAGATAATCGTGATTAGATTGTTTGTTTTGTTTAAAATTAATTTACATTTTTTTGATATTCAAAATATTGGAAAAAGGACGTTTTAAACAGCAAACATTATATAGGTTTTTCTTAATCTTGTATTGAAATTTAGTGTCTTATTCTACAAAATAATTATACTTTAGATTAATCAATATGTTTTGAATTAGATAAAAGTTAACTGATTTAACTGTATAACATAACAGACATAGGAACTCGTGGATGATTTTTTGTTTATGTGCATTCGCTTGGAAAGTTTTATATCTTTACGTTATGCTCAGTTACCACACAAAAAGTAAGATTTTTAAAATTTAATAAAATTATATATAACAATAATTGCCTTATATTACTGTGCAAGGTCGGATTAAGATCCGTATTTAAAGTAATTTAAACATCAAGCATTTTGCAATTTGAACTTAATATGTAAGCATGGGGCAGAAAGACCTATGATCTACAGCCCTTTGCAGCAATAACATTACATTTGATTTTTCTTGTTGTTATTTTTATACATGTTATTGTTATATTATTTAGTAGGCATGTTTTTGTATTTGATCACGTTTTTTGTGGATTTCTCAAGTATTTTCGCATTGATAACTAGCGATTTTCACAAGCACGTTTCATAACTTTATTTAAAGTTTTCACATTAATTGAATGCATACACAATATTAAACATAATAGTTGTTAATATTATATATAAAATATTATGCAACTTATTTCCAACTAATCACCAATAAATTATTGAAATGTTTCTCTTTAGTACGCTATGGATTTACTCTAATAAAAGAATTACTTAATTCCAATGGTGTAGAGAAAGTGAGGAAGCACGGAAAATTATGCTGAGAAAAGAAAATCCAGCAACATTTGAATTCCCGAGTTTCCAATACAATTTACCAATGTTACTCAATACCCGCAGTATTCTATATGTGTGTATACTTCACCACTTTCAATGAATACATAATAATTCATTAGAATACCTATTATAACAATTTATGCATGCGAAATATAAAAAAAAATGCACACACATGCACAGAGTGAATAGACAGGAAAAAAGTAATAATAATAATATTACTCGCAGTGACCTTACTTTTATATTAAAGCAATTACGTAAAATTACAATAATAAAGTAATCGGAAATTAGCTTGCAGATAAAAGAACGAAGGAAAAAATGTTAAGAGTTATGCGAGCAGTGCTATTTCCTGCAAGGTCTAATTATGAATAATAAATCTCTTTATCTGGATTTAAATAATTGATTCAGATGTTTTTATTAATGTCTTTAACAAACAGTTTGTATTATATACATTTTTAGTATATGTTTGATTTTGCAAGTAAATCTGAGATTTATTTTTATTTTTCATAAATTTAATTAATAATCTTTATTGTAATAGTCACAAATATACACAAAAAAAAACACTTTTATATAACAACAATAGTAATTAAATTAATCTAAAAAGACAACTGTTAAACATGCAAAACGATGAGAAAATATTGATTATCTTTTGTTTAAAATTTCATCAATGTGTATCATGTGTATGTTCAAACTTATTTATTATATTACGCAGCATTTGTGAAGTCAAACTTGTTAACTATTCATACTCACATGGTTACTTGCTTTATTATATTTAGTAATAATTTAAGATGATATACCCAACTATGCAGTATGTTAATTCTACATCACATCACTTATTGATTTCAAATACCTTTGTTTTATAAAATTTGTACATATTGTAAAAAAAAATCAGTACCAATTACATGTACTTGATATGTTACTTGCCAAGTATTCCATCATATATTAGATACAATTACACTTCCTTTTCATTATTATATAAGTAGTATCACAGTTCCAAAGTTTTAGTTCAAGTAATCATTATATTATCATTATAAAATTGTTACTACAGAAGTCAGTAAAATTCCATATGATTTTTTCCTCTATTTTTGTTGTTCTTTTAAATATAACTATTATATATATATAAATTAATGGAAACGTTAGAAACTGATAGTCATAACTGTTATAAAATGAATTACTTCACGTCTTTACCTTATATATATAACTGAATTTCCTGTTTGCAATTTAATTTTCTTATTATAAGCACCAGCAAACTAGTTTTGAGTAATAATCATTGAAAAAAAACCTCAATGTACTATAAATTATAGTCTGTGAATTTATTTAACGCATTAACACTTAGAATTACAGCAATACCTCACATTGTACGGCTTCGTTCTGTCAGTATTCTCTATAATATAAATTCACTATATTTCTAAGTCTAGTCTAATCTATTTTCTCTAATATATTTATGTTTAATATCCTCGGTTAGTCCGGTTTCAAATCGATTATAAACACTAAATATATATAGTTATTTACATAGTTTAAGTTGGAAGTTCGTAACTAAGCAGTATATACATTCATTCTAACGCATTAAACAAAAAAGAAAACTTTTAAATTTGTTTACGAATTCCCATTTTTCTATCTAATTTTACTAAAAAAATGTGATTTCATAATGGTTTTTTGTAATAAAAGTATACAGGATACCGTAAATATTTTAAGATTAGATTTCCGGTTTTATAGTTAAAAAACAAGTTTTCAAATTAGGTACTTTTCTTCAACAAGCCTGGTCCAGATATAAACATGTTAAGTATTAGAAATTGCAAAACTCATAGCTTACAGATGATCCGCAATTAGTATATTTTTTTCAATTAGTTACGTTTTTTCTCTTCATCTTAACGGATAGTTCAAACACCTCGACGCGTTTAATCGAAAAAGCAATAGTTCGTAACCGACAGTTTTCTTTCCATAATTTAAATACAATTTTTCAATTGAATAGGAACTTGGTACCGTTAGCGAATACCGCGTTAGAAATATTAATTAATTAACTGGAAGGAATTGCTCGTGGAGATTCAGTACATGAAATTTTAATTGTCCGTACAACAAATTGTGTAATTACAACATTCTATTAAGAAGTTTAATTATTTTACAAGCGTCGTATGTATTTTATACTGTAAGATGTATTTAACGGGTGTATATTGAATTATTGAAAATCAAAATCCCTAAACCATAATCCCGACAGTACCATAATACAGACTATATCAAAATCCAGAAATCTATAATCCCGACTGTATCAAATCTCGACAGAATTAAAATTCCGAAAGCCGTAATCCCGGCCGTACAGAGATTCTGAATATTTTAGCGAATTTTGGGTGTTCTCAACAATGTTCTAAAAATTGGCAACACTACGCTATGAGTCAAACAGTTATACAAATCTGGTTTATAATTGCTACATTCTATCTTCAATACGTTTTTAAGGTAATAATCTGTAAGCCGTTTTTTATGTGCTAATAATGTTTCTATAAGTAAATCCTGAAATGTGTTCTCAAATTCCTTGGATCTTTATCCAGTTAAATTTCAACAGGTAATTTGAAAATATAGTACAGTTTTCTCAAGAAAAAGATATACCATCTTCTTTGTCTTTGGTTACTGTTATAAACCGAAGTTTAGCGAGCCGCAGGTTGACTATGCCTGAATTAGAGGATTTAGCAATTATTTATTTTTTGGTCTTATTGCAATGTTGCAAGTAATCTATCCAATTTGGACATTCAGCAAATTGAACCCGGGACCCCAAATTTTGCGGACGACGACTCAATCCCTTCGGCTTTTTTTAGTATTATGAAACTAGAATAGTTCGCAGATGAATACCTATATGAACATGAACTTTGTAGAAACAACAATACTAACAAATCATCAAAGTTCATCCCACATTTTGGAGGTTTGTGGGTATCCTATTTGATTTATATATAAAAGAAATCAAATAAAATGATCTTTTATAATTATACATAACAATTAGTTATTTTGCTAGTTTTCCCCAACTGAATAGACGAAGATTGATGTTTTTAATACATATAAATGGTTTTCGGGTTTTCGACAGTGTCGGTATTATAGTTTTAAGGATATTGATAGTGTCGTGTTTTCAAATGTCGGGATTTCTATTTTCTTGATTTTGACCAGAACCGGTATTATATGTATGTTCGTTTGGTTAGAAATCAGTATTTCCTTTGCAGAAGTGTCAGTATTTTCTCACTTTTGTTCATTACATTTTGTAGGTAATAAAGCAATTTCGTTTTGATAAATCAATAGTATTATGGTTGTTGATAAAAACTTCTTTTGACTTTTAGTTTTGGTATTTGATGGATATCACTTAAGATTTCTTTCAATACAAATTGCACGTAATTTTGTTGTAGATGTTATTGTATTGTCAATTTTAATGTGGAGTGCAAAAACTATTATTTTCCATATATCTTACTTTTTTATCACAAAGTGATAGAAGATTTCTGTTTCATATTCTTTAACGGAACGCACATGTCCAAATTGGTTAGAAAAAAATCACTTCTGAAGTTTTATTTTTCACATTTTCGCAAAAATTATTAACTTCGGTTTGATTTTCAGTATTATTTCATATTAAACATAAAACTTAATTGCCATTATTATGTTATGATTTATCAGATATTGTTATTTATTTTATATTATAAAAAAGATCTGCAATAAATCCAGGTGTTTGTAATCATATTACACGTCGTTATCTATGTATTTTCCGCAATGGGAATAAATAAGGCTGTCATATATGAATGTGTTAAACTTTTTACGTAATGATCAATGCAGGTATGCACAACAGAATGTTTAGCGCATAAGATCGGAATTAAACATTATTGATTGTTGCAGATTATCGTTGCGACACTGCGCGGAATGCGCCCGGCTTTCCTTGCGAACGCCTTTGTATAATTCCTCACCTGCAATTCCACATACACAAAATCAAGAACAGCAACGCATTAACATACTTATATAATTGTATTTATAAAATGCATCATTCAAAAAAAATAAAAATAAGAGACAAGGAATGTGGAAAATCGGTAATGATCAAAATAGTTCCACTTTCAAAACTAATTAAAAGCGAATAGACATAACTTAGCACTTCGTGTTTTCAGTATAAATTTAACTTTCAAAAATGATTCGTTTCATGTTCTACGCTCGTTAAGCTATTACCGTTTCAAATTGTAATAACAAAATTAGCTTGTATAGTTTTTTTTATGTATATATTGCAAACGTTGTCATTGTTTCGTGTGAAACGTAAGAGGAAAAAAAATGTGGTTCGAGAATGTAATAAATGTAATTAGCGCGACCGGCGTGGCCCTGATAAAGCATAATAAGTCTGCAGCTCGGGCTATTATAACGAGACCATAAAGGCCGTATGCAAGAATAATGTTCATGATTCGAGCGCTCGTGTAAAATCGGGGTAAAAGAAATTATGAACCGCAGAAGCGTGTTATTATTATCATTATTATCAGAGGTTTCGCATCTGCTCTTCAAAGTCCTTGACATATTAAAGATAATTCACAAGAATTCACAATAGTTTCAATAATATTTTGTATCAATTAAATTTGTAATATTTAAAAAAAATGTAAGGGTAACTCTGAGGTCAATAGGCATTTGAATTAGAAAATACTAATATATTTTTTTTGCTATAATTAATAAGATTTTCAATATGCATTTTCTGAAAATTAGTTTGCACTGTCTAGATATGCCCGAATATTGAAATGGAGCAATCAGGATTTGGAGTGCCTACAGAGCAATTTCCCGGAATGCTGTTCAAGTACTAGCTGGTGTGCCACCAATAAAACTCTTGGTTAGGGAAAGATGTGAAAGGCAGAGCGGGGCGAATAAGGAAGATGCCAGAGCCAGATTACTGCAAAAGTGGCAGGAAAAATGGCATACGTCGGAGAAGGGGGCCTGGACTCGACGCCTAATCCCAGAAATAGAGCACTGGATAAAAAGGAAGCATGGGGAAATGACATACCACCTGAGCCAGGCTCTCTTTGGACATGGATGCTTCGGCAAGTACCTGCATTCCATCGCGAAGAAGGAGGATGAAATGTGTTGGTACTGCGAAGAGGACGACAGCCCAGAGCACACACTCTTTAGATGCAATAGATGGGCACGGACGAAGCACGAGGCAGAGTCCAAACTGGGTGCCTTGCTGGAACCAGAGGGAGTCGTTGGCGAAATGTTGAAGATCGAAAAGAGTTGGTCGACCATATCTGAGTATGTGTCGGAGGTGCTCTCGACTGAAGAAGAAGATGAACGGCAAAGAGCCAATTAAGATAGTGGCAGTGGAGGCCAGCACTGATGCAAAACAATGGAACTTCCAGTGAGCAAAGACCACCAGCATTGCAGCGGAGTACTAAGATACTGGACCTGGATGTTGATGAAGAAGGGGAGTTGTTTTAGTGGGTAAGAATCCCATAGTACCACGACTCCACATGTGGTCCCTATGCAAGGTTTCCTCTCCTCAACGAAAAAAGACATGCCCGAATATCAAGTAAAAATACAAGGTCGGAGGATTTTCAGAGAAGAGAAAAATAGAGAGAGTGAATATTATCAACATCATTACTGATAACTAGAAACAAGTTAACAATGGACAAAATACGACCCGAGTTGGAATTATTTCAAAATTCTGAATACACTCTTAACCTGTTAAGTGGCAATAGAAACACCGAAAATCAAAATCCCGACGTTCGAAATCCCGAAAACTAAAATACCGACATTATCAACATCCCGAAAATCATAATCCCAACAGTATGGAAATCTTGACACACAAATGAGTGATTGAGAAGAATGCACAGACACATATCGATATACAAATAACTTAATAATAGAATGAAAACCCACTCGCAATTGAAAGGTCTGTAGTAGAAGAGCATTATAACGATTGACATTATACTATAATTATAAATATAATATAAATATTGTTATATTACTAAACAATAGTATTATTATTACTTCTAATTGTCACAATCTATAATTTCTAATTCGCTCGCGATTTACGAGGCATTAAAATATTTGAGGATAAATTATCAAATTATTGTACTCTGTCTTATAGCAGGTTGGCATTGGGAGCATTAACAGTTTTAGTACAAATTGTAATGATTGCATTGTTAGTTCATTGAAATATAAAGAAATTAAAAAATTTCAATTAACATTTCAAATGAATTTAGAAACTTACATATTTAGTGATAAACGAAGAATATTGAGATATTACAAAGAAAATGATAGTAATCTACAAGAATTTAAATGTAAAGAAGTTAAAAATTCTCAAATATATTTTTTTAAATCCCTAATTTCAAAATACATAACACCATTAATTTGCATATTAATAATCAATTAATACAGAACATCTTTGTAATTAATTTTTATAATAGTGTTTCGTTAACTTAAGAAACGAAACCATTTTCTTTTATTATACTTATATTTTACTTTAATTCAAGAGAAATGCATATATATTTGAGGAAAATATCAATCCTTCAAGAAATGTTAAAATATAATTACACATACTTCATACTTTAAACAAAACAAAGTGTTAACTAATCGCTGATGGCGTGAGACCGACAGGGATGTTCTGTAGAAGCATTCCTTCGTATTGTTTCCTTTTTAGTCTGCAGTTAAGGGAAAATAGATTTTCTATGGCGCCGTAATTTACGAGCCCAGCAACGCCCTTCGGCATTCCGGCATTATTCACTGCTAAGACATAATTACACACCAGATTCAATCTCGGAGCTTAGCCTCCAATATATCATATTAGCAAATTAATGTTTGTACTTGGAATGCACCATTAATAAGCTAATAGCTTCAGTCATAACAAAAAATATATACACAGAGCCACGGCGGCCTTCGAAAGCGTTTCCCACTTTCTCGCTAAACGATAATAAAAACAGAAATTCGTTATGCGTAAAAGCAATCAAACATAGGTAAATTTGCATTGTCTTGACTCTGACATGTCTGTGGCGAATTTAATGTTTTAAAATGTTGTGTTTGGAGAATTTAACATGTATTAATTAAACTTCAGTTTATAATTGTTTTAATTAGAAAAAAAATAACCATTATTTAGATGAGTAATAACTGTATTCATTTGTTATATCAATTATTTTAATAATAGAAACTATCTCATTTACATGAATAATTATAAGAGATGATTAATGTACATGCATAAGCAATATCTACATTAGCATCAATCGTACTTGATTTCAATTTAAATAAATATTCAAACGAGTAGAGTTATTTCAATAAATTTATATTTATTTAATATATTCTAATAGGTTTTTCCTTCATAGAATTGAAAGCAAATTTCCTACTACACCCATACCTCGCTATACGGTCGCTCTTTAACGGCATTTCGCTATAACGGCCCTCTTCAATTAAGGCACGTTTTCAATTTACGGCCTAAAATGTACGCTATAACGGCGCAAGCGCATTAATTGATTCCTTATACGGCTTTTCGCTTTGCGGCCAAGTTTCGTGGAACGTATCTAGGCCGTAAAGCGAGGTATGGAGTATTTTATTTGCTTATTGCACATAATAGAGAAAACATTGGTAATGTTTATTTGGAATGCATTACATAATAAAATAGTTGATGTGCACATGTATTTATTCTGGTTAATTGCCCTTAGATTGTCTTGAGAAACGCTAATAGCTGTTACGTGATGAGTCGTATGTTTCAAAGAAATAAAAACGATGCTAACTTATGAAGTAATTTAAAAATAAACAATTAAAAATGTTTGAATATATCAAAAACTAAACTACTTTTTCAACTGTTTAGCAGCTCAATCTTATTTAAATCTCTAGCGGCACAATTGTTTACACTCACTGGTTTTGACACATGGTGACAGCTGTCATTTTGCAACCGATTGTATTTTATACGAACGTAATGTGATCTTTTTTGACATTTAAATTGTTATTTTTGTTTAATATTGAATCGATCATCAATTATTTCTATAAATCGTTTTTAAAAATGTTGTTTAATTACTGGGTTTTAATGATAATTACTTTGTTCTTAATTATATGAATGGGTCCAAATAGCTTTTAAAATGTATTTACAAATTAAACGCATTTTTCGAATATTTTGTGACTAATCCACATTTTTGTATTTTGTTGGAAGATTGTGTAGAATACGTACAATCCAAATCTATTACACATTAATATACATTTTGTATACAAAATGTTGGTTTTTAATCAGAAAATGCTTTTTTTAATTATTTTGTTTTTGAGAAATCAGTAAGGTGATTTGAATAGAAAAAATAATGATGTTTTCCATAGTCGGTATATTTTCTTAAATTATCTTCTTATATAAATATTTCCTTCTATTTGTTAGTAATATATTATAGTTAAGGTATTCGTGTAGTAAATCTATGTGTCTCGCTTTGCTTATGAATAATCTCATCTGTCAATGTCTTTCATCCTTCTTCTCTTCCTCCTCTGGTATGGTCGGCGTCTTTTGACACCATTTTCCACGAGAAGTCATTACTTTAAAATATGTATTCTTAAATTTTATGTATGAATTTAAGTTTGCTTATGTGTACCATCTGCTCTGAATACCATATGTTAAAAATTATAACATTTTTGCTCTGCTTTTTCAAAGAAATATTTGATTTAAGTATGAAATCATTTTGATATTATTTTAATACTTTATATTTTTCATCATGAAAAAAGTAGTTTTGTGAAATAATTTGCAAAAACATATAATTGTAAGCAATGACATAATTATTAATCTTACACGATTAGGAATGTTCTAAAATCCTAGAAAACGCATTGTAAGTATCCATTACTTATAAAGCGGTTTTGTAATACATTCAATTTTTATATTTTATTTGGGACACAGCATATAAATGACTATATCAGCCAATATCCGATGAATGCTTAGAACACATTAAGACTTTCAATGGAAATTTATTCATATAAACATACATTTGCGAATCGGAATTGCTGAAAATGGATTCAGAAGATATGCATCAAGTATATGTTGAGAAGTTTTACAATGAGTAAAACAACGTTTAAAAGATACGAAATCTAAAAATAATTTTCTTTAGATACATACATAAAGAGAGGAAAATTTAAAACGGAGTTGCAAAATTGCCTATCTTAATAGCAAAATATCCATGAGCTTTTAAGGAATAGCAAACAAACCAAAATTTAAAACTTATTTAAAGAAAATAAAAGACGTAAATGGTGAAAGGATTCAGAGAGTTAAGATGATATTTGAAAGTGTATCGAGCAAGAAAATTATTCAATTCAAACTTGGACACAATTTCTGATCAATATGTTTAAATAAATAAAGTGGAAACTTTCTTGGACTGACGTAAAAAATGGTTGCTTGTATATTCTTTTGATGCAATACCCACGTTTCTGAAAGGATTTTACGTATATTTTTATAGTTTGGATTAATTGGTTGCTGAAAAATTTGTAATAAAAATGAAGAATATGGAATATTGTAAAAATGAATATAGGCAAAGATGCATAAGATTTGCATGTTTTATATGATAACTAAATACTATTTATTAATTGCCAGAAGTTGCATGAAGCACTGTTAGAGAGTGATTCTTATATTTAAGACAATTTTTTTTCTCCTCATTGAACTCTTCTCTGTTCTAAGATGATTGAAAACTTGAATGTCAGTCAGATAACTTTATTATGTATTTTTTTTAAAGAAATTGTAAATTCTTTTTTTTGTATAACGTCTGTTTTTATTTACAATCTATTTTATAACAAAACATTCAGTAAATGGTTTAACGGTTGACAAATGACATCGCTTCAGTCGGTTCGTTGTTAAGTTATTATCAAGAATATTGATAGCTAAGTCTTTTGGATGTTTTTCTACCCTATTTTGGTATCTGCTACTATATTTCATAATGGCTTCCTCCACTGTTTCTATTTGAAGATCCTCGTGTATTCTCCTGTTTGTAATCTACCCTGGAGCTCCTATGCTTCTTCTTAGGCTTTTCGACTGGAATCTTTGTATAATAGCTATATTAGATTTGCTAGTGCTTCCCCACAGCTGTATTCCATAGGTCCAGACTGGTTTTAAGATTACCTTATAAATCAACAGCTTGTTTTCTTTTGAAATTTGTGAGTCTTCACGTAGTAGCCAGTACAGCTTCCTGAATTTGATTTCAAGTTGTTCTCTTTTTGCTTGGATGTGATCTTTGCAGGTCAATCTTCTATCCAGATGCATACCCAAATATTTAACTTTATTAGCTGTCGGTATAATTTTTCCATTGATAGTCACTGGTGGGCAGTAGTCTTTTCTCATGCTGAAGGTAACATGCACTGATTTTGATTCGTTGACTTTCATTCTCCATTTTTGAAGCCATTCCTGTACTAAGTTCAAAGAATATTGCAGATGATATCATACTCGTGCAGCGTCTGCATGCGATGATAGTATTGCAGTATCATCATCAAATGTTGCAACAGTTGTTTTATCAGTTAGTGGCATATCTGCAGTGTATAATATATACAGAAGGAGTCGAAATACGCTTCCTTGTGGTACACCTGATTTGATTGGATACAAATCTGTTACTGCATCGAACACTTTCACTTAAAATAATCTTCCTGTCAAATACGAATTTAATATTTTGTAAAAATTGTATGATAGAGCCTTCTTTAATTTATAGTATAATCCTGTATGTCACACTTTATCGAACGCTTGCGATACATCTAAGAATGCTCCAGATCAATAGCGCTTTTCTTCCAGATCCTTCCTTATTATATTACCAATTCTATTAACTTGTTCTATGGTGCTGTGTTGATCGCGAAATCCAAATTGGTGACTTGGTATTAGATCGTTGTTTGTTATGATAATTTTTAGTCTACTCATTAATAACTTTTCAAATACCTTTGATATAATAGGCAGTAGGCTTATGGGTCTATATGATTTTATGGAAAGGAGCCTCCTTTCCTGGATTGTAAATTCTAAAATAATATTTTTATTAAGTTTGTGTAACAAGTACTACGAATTTGTAAAACAAGTGCGTGTTCACGTTAATACCTCATTTTAAGTAAATATTTGTTATGTGCAAAACCAATAATAATAAAATTTATTTTCCACAAAATTTTATATGCCAACTTCAAATTTATGTGTAAATTTGACCTGTCTAGTAGTGGTCCTAACGCAAATAGTTTATTTGCTTTGGATTAAAAAAGGGTTTTATGAAAATAAATGTGTACAAATACTAGTAGTGATTTATTTCTAAAGACATTCAACGAATAGCCGGTGACAGCTGGGGTCCGGCACGAACGTGACGAACGGTTCGTTTCCGGTGCGCATCGCCAATTTGACTTTGGCGCTTCCGGCCATCCGGTGTATCCAAAAGAAATTGAATCGATCGATCAGCGGTCTGCTGGCAACCCCAGCCATCGAGCTCGTATTCGTATGCAGATAGGAAGCGCTGCTTCCGGTGAATCCAAGAGAACCGCAGATGCCCTCCAGTTCGCTGGTGGTCAAGTGTTCCGGAAAGCATCCTGGATGCCAAACGCCGCGAGTACGCTTCAGAACTTCTCCCGCATTTGGACTGTGGAAAAGAAAAAAGTATTAGTTGGAGTTCCTAGTCAGATCTTTTGTACGATCGTACTTGTCTTTGAGCGGTTGCAGCGACACGCACTGATGTTCATCTTCGCCGTCGGGACAATCCTTGTATCCGTCGCACACCATGTCATTAGATATACAATACGGTGTCCTGGAATCAGTTCAAAGAAGTCATTATCTCTCATTATCTCGACAGTATCGCGCCAGTAACGATAAGCAAATTATAACTGTGATCTCCATGCACTATTAGCGTCCAACGAATCATTCCGTCTTGATTTTCTTTTTAATTAGTTTAAGCAACGGCTTCGGAATCGATCCTTCCTCCGGCCTAATTGATCCTCGTTAGAGCCGCCATCTACCGGAACCGATCGCAATAGTTACGTGCGAGTTTTATTTCACCGATGGCAATAACTGCTTGTTGCGAAGTTCCGCAATTTGAGGGTGCGAAAATTATCGTAAACACAATGAAGAAACGACATTTAGTGAAGTACGCATCAATTAGCCGATTATAAACGGAGTTTGTGTTCTGAACAATGGGTCATTTGTCATCCTCGTCAAGGCGATTGTGCTCATAAACTAAGTTCCCGATCTATATAAAGCTTTCATTAAGTTCGAAGCTTGATATACAGCCTCGAGATGAAGTTATAAAGCATTTATCTTGAATTTATAAATACAGAGAACTACTTATTCAATTTAAATTTTGGTGTTTGCTAGTTAATAAACTTAAATATGTTTTATAAATAATATTATCCAAAATGATATAAATCCAATTATATATGATATTATCCAATTTCTTGAAAATTATTAGTCCTGATTAATTAAAAACAGCGATGGCCAACCGGTAATCCCTGAGAAATGGTTGATGGTTCTCAGAAAATAAATACATTTGCAATAAAAAAAATTATGTGTAACTGCAATTTCTTGTTTAGAGTTTTCTTTAAAATAATTGAGAATTATTTATTTTATCATATTTATTACATATAGTAAAATATAAAATTAAGACCGCAAATTGCCTTCCAAAATAATGAGTTCTTTTTTTCAATTTTAATCTATTTACAAATTTCTTAATGAACATCTGATAGTTCTGTTATTACAAAAAGTTCGGCATAATTTGCGAACTGGTTCGAAATCACTTTCATCACTAGAAGGGATAGTCAGCATATCAGATCTAAGTCCTGAAGATAATGATTCTTCACAAGTAATGTTAGTCTCAACTTCGCATGTTGATTTTTTCCCTTTGACAATATAATCAGTGATTAAACTTTGCGATGGCTTTGCTATTTTTTTGTACAATTCCTGATATACAGAAATGCAATTCTGAAACTCGCGTTGAAACTTGAATGTTCGTTCAGAATTATCATCTTTTTCGATGAAATTGTTTGCCAATTTACTGGAAAGTTGAAGACCTTCTCGAATTACACTTGCAGTGAGTGTAACTGGAGTTTCATCTTTTTCCAATTCATTTTCGTTTCTTGTTCTTCAACGGTATCAAGAGTTATACCAATGATATCATTGTCATTCATGACATTATCCTCAAGTGATTCGTCTAAATCGTTTTGGATATATGTTTCAAAACCTTTCCCAACAATTTCATGTGCTAAAGAAATTATTTCAGCTAAAACTGCCGACGTTTGGTTAGTTTCTTTGAATTTTAACGTGTCAAAATGGACTAAAATAATTATTTAAAAAAAATGCTTCTTGAAATAAAAACTGCATAACTTCAAAACCGTATAAAAATAGTACGCATAAAAACAGGACCGAGTGTAGTGAAATATATAGTATTTAGTGTATAATAATTGGTCAAATCGAAAAATTTTCGAACAATAATTAATCTAAGAATTTGCTATATTTTAGAAATTATAATCAAACTTTGCATGTAAAATAATTTTCATAATATTCTTGAAAAATTATAAATATAGGCGGAAAGACAATGGTCGATAGCCCTTTGGCCAGCCTTTTCTTTTTATTATGTTTGGTTGAATGTTTAACATTATATTTTTTTTAGAACTGACCAATAAATTATATTATATTTTACTTAATTATACATATTTCATAACAATCTAAGATATTTATTATTCAGTGTTATAATTACTTAGCAATTATTAATACTGTCGTATTTATTGCTTACATTAAACATAAGTAATACTTCACACCGCAATTTTTCCAGCCGATTATTACCTTAATTATTTTTTGCTTATCATACATTATAATTATACTTTCCGTAATAGAAAAATTTCTTGAGCAATCAAAGTGTTTCATGATATGCGCAGATATTTAGTATTCAATATGATAATAACGTAGAATAGAATTATCCACTAACGGATGACAATATAAAAAAAAACTTTTTTTGTTATTATTGTACAAATTGCGATAGAAACATTCAATTAAATTGCAAATAACTATTATTAATCAATAAGAATTATAATTTAGAAATTTGTTTGGGTTCAATTTCTGTGGAACTGAAATAATTATTTAATAAATATTTAATAAAAATGATTGTTCGTTTCATATAAAGAGCTATTAAACGTAGTCTTTGCATTCTTATTCAATGATTAATTCATATTAAATTAGGTAATTACTGTCTTAAGAAATAAACTTATTTAGTTCATTCTTGAATAAATCGGGATTTCATAGTGTGAGAATAGCAAATAGCAAGGACAATTAATGAATGTTTATGTACTTGTAATCATTAACAAAACAAAATTCAAAACATTGATAGTTCTTGGAAGAAAAGAAGTAAGTATTGCTTAAACAAAATTGATAGAAAAATAAAATAACATCAAAATATTGATTAAATCACTGAAAATATAGATTTTAAAAGGATGTTAGAAATTAATTAATTAAAGGAGATGATTTTACAATGGAATAACTTGTTTACAACAAGAAAATTAACAATCTATGATTGATTCTATTTATATCTAAGTTGACTGTGTAAGTGAAACACTTCGAAGTACAACAAAAAACTTATCCTTTTCATTTTTATACGTATACATGAAAAATAAGTTGCGCTCAGGAAAGTAATTTCGTGGAAAGCCTCTTAGTTGTGAATCGAGGTGTAACTGAAGTGCAAATCTTCAAAGCTTTACACCGAAAAACTCGATTAATCGAGTATAAATAGTTTCAGAAATAGCTTTGTGGCAAAAAGAGTAACAAGCAACTGCTTCATTCAATTAGATATTCTTAATTGAGGTAGATTTCCATTGGGTAATGAGATAGTTGAGAATTATTATCTACAATTCGGCAATTCAGAACAATCAAATTTAATAAGATAAATCAATCTTGAAATATCGTGAATGTAAATGTTTATAGAAGCATTGACGAACATACTCATAATATCACAATTGTTATATTAACATTTGTTATAAAAAACGTTCTTTGTACATTTTTCAATCACTTGAAAAGTCACTTGAACGTAATTTTGCAAATCAATTTTGACAATCCCTTTCTTTCAAAGCTTCATTCCCATATATAGCACATAACATCATCTTGCGTGCTTTTACTAAATTATAAGTGGAAGTCCGAACAACAAGAAAACAATATAGGTAAAGTACGTTGAACACGTTGACAAAACAAAAGACTACCTATTGAAAAAATCTGCAATCTCTTAGTTGCAAACTCAATATAATAATAAATGTAGCCCAATGTGTGTCATTAAATACGTTTACTAATAATAGAAACTGCATTTACCATTCCTTCCAAATGACTATCATGACGCAGTTATTCATATATAATTATGTAAATGTATGTGATGTTAAAGCTTCTAACTTTAGCAATTCATCTTCGTAGTACATGAGTGTTGTAGAGTAGTGTATAAACATGTATCAGTCACCTATCCGAGCGTCTCTAGTTGCTTAACTTCTGTAAGTTACGAAACATTAACAATTTCATTGATTAACGCCGGTTGTTCTGTTAACACTGTAATAATAAAAATATTTAAAGTGTGGGCGGAAAGACTAATTGATAACCGTTTTGCCTAGCCTTTTCTTTTTCTTATTATTATTATGTTTGGTTATATTTAGAATCGCCCATTGTTGCGAATAAAAAAATAGAATTAATTGTAATATTCTATTAATCGTAATAATATATAAAGTTAATTTATTACTGAAAATATTTGGAAATCATTATTTATTTATTTATCAGTTTTTTTGTTTATATTTATATATATTTATAATGATATCAGAGTACGAATTTGAAGTAACGCTAATAGTTGTATATCTACTATAAAATTCTATACATTTTATTGTAAATATAATAGTTTAGTAAAACATAATAAATAATAAAAATATTAATTGTAGTTTGAAAATATTTCAATTTTCAAGTCAAATACAATTATTAAATTTACCGTTGATAGTAAATCATGGATAACACGATATTTGTCAATAATAATTTTAATATTATATAAATGTAACAACTTTGGAAATAGACTTTAACATTAATCTAGACTTAAATTTTCAGTTTATTCAATAATTCTTCTCATTTGGGGGCCAAACCAAAACATTTTCCATCGATATTTTCAAATAATTACATTTTTGAAGCCACCAAACATTATTACATATTAGTAACAACATGTTCTTTATCCGCACATGTTTATAAACTAAATTACTTATTTCAACAATATACTTACAAACCACATTTAAATTGTCCCGCAGTACATCTACAGATTTCTTTATCCTCGTCGCTCCTATCTAGGCAGTTCCTTGCTCCATCGCAGACTTTGGAAGGATCCGCCAAACGTAAGTAAGCCTGACAGGTACATCTATCGGGTTCATCGGAACCATCACCGCAGTCATCCTTCTGATCGCAGAATACAGATTTCTGTACGCACTTTCCATTGGAGCAGCGCATCTCACCCAAGCTGCAAACTAGAAGCCCCCAGTTCTCCGTTCACTCACCGAGGCGCTACAAAGAACTCCACCCTATACTTACGACAGGTGTCCGTAAGATGGCACTGCCTGGCTGTATCCTCGCAAACTTCCGATGTTTCGTCTTCGGCGTCCCGGCAATCAGGAATCCTGTTACACAGCTTATCCGGTGCGATGCACTTGCCCAATTTGCATCTGAAACCGGTGCAGGACGGGGGCTCGACTGCGAAGGTGGCACGTTCTGGGAATTTCAACAAAACGAACGAGACAGAATAAAAGGAAAAATTGCCCGAAGCTCGGATAGTTTGCTTTTTTAAATTTACTTAGGTACTGGTGTATTAACCGTTTGATGTTGGATAAGCTTGGGTAGGAGGTTGTTTTCGTGAAGCCGCAATCTCCGAGCACCTCCTCGAAGACAGCCGCTGGGTAGAATCCGTGGCCGGAGTCGCAGATTATGCATCCGCTCCAGGGATTTTTGTAATTGTCCACCTTCAAAGATATGATCACATTTCATATATTCTTTCATGACAAGCCGCAAGTAAAAAATGTATTCGTTGCGTTCTCACAGAAGCTGTTCCGTTTATCATTCTATTCGAAGCAGTCAAACGTGAAGCAAGATTTAGTTTGATCAAGAAGATACTCCAGTCTTCACAATTAATATTATTGATGTATTACGTTCTACATTGAGAGAGACTTATCTCTTCTGATTGATCAAAAACTACAATAGCTACATATTTTTTGTGATATTTTTAATTAACAAATAATAATTATGTAAATAATATTAATTTAATATAAATCAAAGTCAGCCGTATAAATATGAATGTTAGCAATTCATTGAATAGTTATTTAATCTTGAGGTAAAATATAGGAAATAACTTAAAGTATTTGATATCAAAAATATTCTCCAAATCACATACAGTAGAATTACTTAATAGCTGTTTTTTTTCACGATAAACATATTGTTAAGTACAGTCAACCCTACTATAACGCGGTACTCTTACAACGCGGTTTCCGTTCGACAGCCAAAAAGATCAGTGGAAATCTTATCAAGCTGAAAGCACTTAAAATCTACGAACATTTAAGGAATATTGGGCATTCTTATGCAGGGCTAGAAAATCATTCGTTTGTCGCGAGTAAAGGATAGTTTGAAAAACTAAAAAAAAAGGTACATATTGCACAATATTAAGTTTCAAGAAGAACAGGTCTCAGCAGATGCTCAAATAGTTCAAGCAATACAAGATGATTCTACAATTTCACTCCCAGTTACAGAAATAGTAAACATTGCTTCTCGTTGAAGCGATGAAGAAGAGAACTAGTACTCGGGAAGAAACTTTAGATGAGGAAGAACTAATGGAATTAATTGATGCATCCACCTCAAATACATTGGCAAACGAAAATAAGGAAAACAAATGGGTGCCAAATCTCGATTTACAAGATGTGAAAAAAGGGCTAAATTTGGCTAAAGAATTAGAACTTCATTTCATTCAAACTGATCGTTCAACGGTGCGCAGCGCAAAGTTTAAAAGAGAGTTAAGAAATTGCTTAGCTCCCTATAGAGAGGTTTTAGTGGAGTTAGAAAAAAAAGCTACAATCAAAAACCAATGTGAAGATGAACTAAGTGTTGAAGACATTTTACCCAAAAGAAGACAAGTTAGGCGACTCATACCTGACAGCGAGGATGAGTGTTGAAAGATTAGTAACTATTAAAATTATGTTACTAGTCTTTACAGTCTTTTAGTTTAGTTCTTGTTTTATTCTTTTATCATTCCTTATATGAACTCTTCAATTCAATTCAATAAAAATAATTTATAATTTATCTTGTATTTAGTATTTATTGGTCTCCATATAACGCGGTACGAATGATGTGATTTATACTAATTCCGAGTTTCTTATAGCGCGGTTTCTATATAACGCAGTACGCACTCACCGCGTTATAGGAGGGTTGACTGTATACAACTTGAGGCATTGTGTTTATAAAATTCCTTCCTCAAATTAAATTAATTAATAATTAATAATGATTATTTCCAGCTAGAGATGTTATTTCTATAACACAATACTTGCATAACACTTTTTAGTTTAAGTAGTTTCACATCTCTTAATATTTGATTATATGTTATGTGATATTTTAAAATCATTTTTGAATTTATTTGCTATTTTCATTTAGTAACAACATTATGTATACACAATTATACACAATGTCTATAATATTTGAATTTTGGAGCATAATAATTATGCGTTGAATAATAATAGTTTCGCAGTTGACAAGATGTAATTCGTGTTATATAAGTGATAAAATGATGAAAAATTATAGCAAAGATTATTGAGTTATATAGGCAGTATTTGAACTATGCAATTGATATATTTTCTCTGTTGATTTATTATATAATAGTTGCAACTTGCAACTATTTTTTAAAATTAGAATTATTGTAATTTATAAAACACTGACTTAGTTGAAGATAACTTTGATAGACTTTTGACATTATGTGAATGAATGTATAAATTAAATGTGCTTTGTATATATGATTGTGAAAATGTCTTCGGATAAAGAGGTAATAAAGATTTGTAGTGGAATATAGCGTACTTTACATTCAGGCGGCGGAGCGTCTAATCGCTTGAAGCATCTCGAACCAGTCGTACAATTTTGGACAGGCTTCAATAAAACCGCTTTGGCGGTCAGATTAAGATCGGAGCCCATCGCGACGCAGGTTTCCTTATACCGCACGAAATCGCTCCTAAAAAAGGGGGATGGATAGAAGAAGTGTAATATGCGAAGGCCGATTTCAGTTTTTCGAGATTTCTGCGCTTACTTTCGCTGGAAGTGCAACGGTCGCACGTATCTCGTGAAGGTGAGTTTTTCACGGAGCTTCAGAAGAACGACATCGCTTTGACCGACCCTCAGCGACTCGCCAACAGCGATGATCTGCTCGTGGGGTCCTCCGACGACGAAATGACCCCTGCCGGCACCCAGCAGCACGGCCACGTAGTTCTGATCCAATCTGGAAATAACGATTTGTCAAGTAGAATAAAAGTAATACACTTAACTCGGAGACTCACTTGAGGATCCCGGGGAAACAATTAACAGATGTTAGTATCCACTCGAAGTCGAGGACTGCCCCAGTGCATTTGTAGTCGCCGTTAGCATAAACTGCGGCGTTCCAGGGCGAATTGTGGATGTCGTTCGCAACGTTCAGTTGATCTTCCGTTCCAATTTCATTTGCGCTTATCGTCACATTAGAACACTTTACGTACAAACCCGTGCAGGAGGTGGTGGTGCTGTTGGCGGCTGCGAGCGTGGCTTCCGTTTCCGGATGTTCGCCTGCTCCGGCAATTGGCAAGGGTCCATCGGACACGACCATCTGCAAGTACTTGTCGTAATCCCCGTGAAATTACCGCACACCGGGGTCCAATTTCCAACGCGATTAAAGGCCAGAACACCTTTTATGTTCAGCTCGGGTCGGAGGTCGGCGTCCAGCACCATCCTATGTTTATCGCTCAGGGCAACTACGGACAAAACGTAGAATTATAGCTGTGCACCTCTCAAATCAGGGCCTCACGCAATTGCGGGGCTGCAGAACAGAAATTGCCATGTTATTTTCGAAAATGAATGCATTTCGAGCAACGGTGCATTCCTAATTCCCCAGGACTACCAACGATTACCAATATTAGTAACACTACCATAAAACTAGATATTAGTAATATTTATTGTCATAGAAAACTTGATTCTACATATTAGACTACCTATAAGGATACACCTTTGTTTTTATAATATATTATAGAAATAACTATACTTTCTGAACCAAATAGACGTAAACTGTAGCAATTATATATAATATATTTATTATTGACAACAGTTATTCGTTCAATTTAAATTGAAAACCTTTCCTGAGCAATAATTAAAAACACTTCCAGACAATTTTGAAAATTATTTTTGTTTTAAATATTTTTCATATATAAAAGTGATTATAGACTGAATTAATACTAACATACACAAGATACATTTAATTTACTGAGATATATACAAATACCTTTAAATTGGGACAAACGGTAAAACGTAATAAGCCTATAATTAACCAATGCTAATTTAAGTTTGTGATATATTAAACGTAATGTTTTAAATATATTTTATGTTATCTGAATGAGCAACATTTTTTATATCTTTAATTATCAATAATAATAATATTTATTGCAACAACTACAAAAAATTATAAATTGAATAAAATAGAAATAACATGTAGATAAGAAAAATAAAATATAATGCTATTGTTGCAATAAGCTATGGACCATAGGTCTTTCTGTCCTTTAATTATCATTGTTCCAAAATGTTATCTTCATTAAAACATATTTTTATATGCAATCATCACATTTAATACTATAAAAAAAATAGATATTTAATACTTTTCTTAAATAAAAGATATATAAATTAAAGTTTACATAAACATAATAAAAAATAAACTTACAACAATCCCATTCGTCCTCATTTTGCGGACAATCAACATTGTTGTCGCACCTCTTCTCGAGCGGTATGCAAATCTTGCTGAGCCGGCAGTAAAACTCTCCCTCGGACGCGCAGTTCCCTGAAACATTTCATTTTCATCGCGAATTGATTAAGTGTAAAGCCGCTCTTTATTAGCGTTAATTCACGCCGACTTATCCTCGCGGCCGTCGCATGTTTCGCGCGGAATTCGAATTTTATGGATTCGCGCGCTCGCGGCGAACCAGAAACGCAGCTCGTCGAAACTAATTAAAATTTACTTTGCATGCTTTGAACGGAAAACCGAGCCGCTTCCAAGAAGAAACATATAAATAAAGGAGTGAAAATTAAACCACAAAGTTTTATGTACTTTTTTTTTCATGCACGAATGACGAGTTATAGCGATATTATTTACAATGTTTTTATATAAGATTGACAAATTTTGTCGGGCTTACTACAATAGTGCATTAATTTTACATAATGTTAATAAATAACGTAAAACTGACTGTATTCTGTTCTTTTATATAATATAAAGAACCACACTATAGATACATACTAGATCCAAATGAACGAAATAACACATTTAGATAATAGGAAAATTATCATTGAAAGTTACGTCCACTCATGAAATACAACGCTTTATTTAACAAGATTCATGAAAAAAATCTTGAAAAATAAAAAAACTCATTTACATTTTCAATGGTAGCTCTTTACTTGAAGTAGAGCTCGCATTTGCTTTCCCATAGTGCGTAGTCTTAATGACCGTTTATTATTTTCAAGCTGTAAAATATTCACTTACTTATTGAGGAAATTTGCGTAGATTGGAGACAGTATTGGTTTGGACTTAGATTAAGTGTATGAAAAACAAGACGCTAGTACATGGAAATAAGATCAATGCATTTTTTTGATTTATCATGAAACTTTGGACTACGCACATTACGATGAAATGCCAAAATGTACAGTTTCGTAAATTCTACGTTAAAAATTGAAATTAGTTAATTGATTGATGAAGAATATTTTTTTCGCATTCATTATTTTCTTATTTTTAACACCTAAATGTGTTTCCTTTATATATAATAAAGTTTTTCTTCAGGCTGTAACTTTATGGAAGGATAATTGGATTTATTTTGTGGGTAGAAGTAGTGAGTTGGGTCGTTCCAATTTTATAGGATCCGAACTTTGAAAATATCCGATATCCGAGTATATTATATTCGATATTTTGGAATGGAAATAGCGTACGCGTTTTTACTTTTAGCCTAATGAAAGATGAAGTAGACTAACCGCAATTGCTTTCATCGGAGAGGTCTTTGCAATCGGTAACTCCATCGCAGATGGCCTCGGGATGGGTATTTTTCAAGTAATCCGAGCAAGTGCAGAACTCCTCATCGGTGCCATCCTGGCAATCGATTACTTTATCGCACTTCTTCGCCAGCGGAATGATCTCAAGCATCCTATAGAAGAGAGAGAGAGAGAGAGAAGGAGAGTCAGCAGTCAGTAGTATATAGATCATAGATCTGCGATGATCAGCAGAAGCTAACCTGGTGCACAAGAAGCGACCATCCTGCAAAGGATCGCGGACCGCTTTCACGGAAGATTCATCTAGCCGCTGCAGCGAAGCAGCCGTGTTACTTATGAACTCGTTCCGATCAGATAGACCGGCCGGACTTGCAAATGAGGTGTCATCCTTTACAGAAGCCAAGCCATTCACCGGATCCGTTATTGGTGTGTTTTCCATTTGGAACGCCGTCGGGGCGATGCTATCTCCGATCGGAGAAGTCACTTCCACGCTGGCGTTTTCTCCGTTAGATCTAGATAGGTCGTCCAGCATCATGTGTCGCACGGCGTGCTTGAACAGCGACGAAATAGAATTACGCTTGGCGCAGTCCACCTCATCATCACCATACAAACAGTCCACGATCTTATCGCACCGTCTCTTCTTTGGTATGCACTTGTTTATCCTCTTGCAGACATAGCCGGGACAATGGTACAATGGTTTTCTTTGCGGCAACATATCGTCCTCTGAAATTAAGCGAATTACAACAATAACGCCAAACAAATCGTTGGATGGACTTTACTGGCGTGCTCGTATATCCAATTCCTGTACAGGGCGACTCTGGTGTACACTCCTGGTTCATTTGGTCTGGCACATCCTTCACCATGCGATACCACTCCTGCTAAGTACCATTGGTTTGGAATGTTCGGGTTCCTGCAGAGGAAGGGACCACCGCTATCTCCTTGGCAAGCATCCCGGCCTCCTTCAAGCAATCCGGCACAAATTTCGTGACCATCTTCATCTTCCTTATGTTTACAGATTGGTAGAACAGGAACTTCAACTTCCCTCATATGATCTGCTACAATATTAAATATATCTTAATTTTTGTTTACAAAATTGCATTTAAATGTATGATATGTAAGATGTATTACTTAATTGGAGGATTTAGAAAATAAAAAGAAAGGACAAATATATGGTTGTAAATTATAAAGTGTTTGTATTTTCATTACTTCAACTTCAGTATATATTAAAACCTTCTTTAGCGTTTAGAATACGCTGGAACATAACGAACGTACCAGGGTTCAACAAAGTTTTTTAGATTTAACTATAATTTGTTCTCTTTGATAAGTGACAAATAATATGAATTATTTATAGACACTCGACTTTGAGAGTAAATTATAGGAAAACCTTAATATATACAAATATGACATATGGGATAAATTGGCAAACTAGCGAGCATACCTTTCAATAGGGTTGTATGGTAATTCTATAAATAGGTAAATTCTAAGATTTTTACACTGTGTTATATAGAATTAGCTCCACTCGAGAAATTGATAAATGAGGTGTTATTGTATGTGAACAATCATGTATAATATTTACGATCAATTCCATGTTCAATGGTGGCACCCCATCCAACGGCGGTGCATATTGTCCCTGGGATGGGTCCTTTGTCGTAATTCTGCCCCGCCGTGAATTCTGTTGGTAAACATATTGGCCTCACGTAGCGATTGAACTTGACCGGTACATTAAGCCTCATCAACGCCAAGTCATTCTTCAGATTGGCCCTGTCGTAGTCGGCATGCGGGATCACGTGCGAGGCGAACCTTGTTTGCTGCATCGGGGAGTACGAGAAACGCCTTAGCATACCCAACTCGATCTCGTAATAGTACTGCCAATACCTGAAGGAGAAGAAGAACAACAGCAACATGAACATCGTGTCAATTGAAGTCGCCAGAAGGCAGCGACAAAGATCCTCTTACTTCTCCACACAATGGGAGGCCGTTATTAACCACGTGTCGCTGATGAGAACACCTCCGCAGTGGAAGGCGCCGTTCTTGTAAATGGAGACGACCCATGGCCAGGCAGCCGGCTGACATGCTCTGCCTCCGACCACCCTCCCATCGCCCACGATGGCATCGCTTTCGTTCAGAGCCCTTGCAGGCCGGAAACGAGCCGCTATTTCCTCGACGCTCGTGTCCACCTCCTCCTGCCTATAAGGATTCATTGTTACACTTCGCATTCCACAAGTTGGCTGCGGGCATTCCACGTAAACGGCCCTGTCCGCCACGCAGCTCGCAACAATATCAATTTGCTCCTCCGGCAGTGCATTTGCATAGGAACCTTTGTACTCGTAATTGATTGGTATCATGTGCGTCAGCGGCGGACTGAAAAACGAACAACGAAAACACGAACGTCAGGTGAAACTCGTGGATAAATATACGGGTATATATCTTACAGCGTGTTCGGACCGGCCGAATTCCTGCAAACCTGGACAGCCCACGACTCCGAATTCGAGCAGGCCGGATACCATCTTCCCTTGTAGTTCTTATGCAAGAAACCAGCCGTCGTGGATACTTTGTATATATCCTCGGAAGTCTCCACCTCATCCAGCAACATGATACAATCTTGTTCGTCTTTTCCGGTTGGACAATTTACAAAACCGTCGCATCTTTGATTCAAAGGAATGCAAGTTGCAGGACGATGTTGTGTCCAATCGTCACAACTGAAGGAATCAGGAGTACATCCTATATTATAGAGAGATAATTAAAATAAATGATAGTAGATTAATATTACAACATCGACATAAATTATATTGAAAAGCCAGTTTCAATAACAATAGACTTGAATATAGGTACAAATAACTAGATTAATTACACGGGTTGGTAAATGATTAAGAGATAAAAGATTTACAATTGGACAAGTAGATATACTGAATAGATAAATAATTATAACAACATTGTATAGCTTCTGAATATAATTCTATTATCATTTGTATATAAATTACATTTCTTACTTCTTATTTTGCGTCTAAACAAATAGAGAAACTTGATTATAGATTTATATATTTTTTTCAAAGATTTTAAATAATTTTGAGCTACTTTTAAACAATTTTGAATATTGATATAACACTTTCTTAAGCATCGACGAATTTCTTATAAGAATAATAAGAAAAATACCAAAGCAGCCGATTTCATCTTCTCCATTTGGACAATCCAAATATCCATCACACAATCTGAAAGGAGCTATCCTGGATTTACAGTTGCAATAGACTTCATCACTTCCGTCGGGGCAATGTACTTCGCCATCACAGATCTTCTCTATTTTGATGCACTTAGAATTGTCGGCGCACATCTCCTGTCCAAAAGCGCAATTATCCGAAGATCTAGTACCTCTAACAAAGAAAGAAATCAAATTTTAGTAATATAGCTTATAAATACAGAGATAACTTACTTGTTTGTGGAAGTTAATATCTGGAAATCAGCATTCCGAACTTCAACTCCAGGCATTCCAGCAACATGACTGGTTTGCTGCTGAATAGGATTACAAACGAAATATTGGCCACTCTGGCCGGTTGTTGAAATACCACTATTTGCGCTCATCATGTTACCATTAGTGATAATGGCGCTATAAGTTGGAGGTATATAACTGTACGGTGGGTTAAAGACGTACGGATTTGGTTGGTTTCGAGATAGAGAAATCGGAATCAATTGAGCATATTTGGGATCGTAAGAGAAAGGAACTTGCTGCTGCATTATTGGCAAGGAAGATCCCAAAGGCGGTGAATATGACTGAACGCATTGTCTTTGATTACCAAAGTTAAGATTGACGGGATTCTGTTGATTCATCTGATCGTCTCCGCCTGGTGAAAACTGCCCCATCTTATTATCAGCGCTGATTCTCAGTGTGGAATCCAGGAAAGATTTTTGATTTTCTTTGAGCAATTTCGGATTGATGGCTGCTACAATAACTGATGAGTTTTGAGAATTCAATGATTGATTTAATTTTGACGTGAATGAATTAGAATCAGCATTTAGAAACGTTGTGCTGACTTCTACATTTCCGGATTGTTTTGTAATATTTTTAGGTGCTACCCTCTCTGAAAGGTCAAATTGAAAATGGGATGAGAGATTTGAATCATCCCCAGATTCAACTTTTTGTTTTACTCCTTCAGAGAGGTCCCACTGAAAAAACTGCTGGTCATTTCCTAGGTTTTGATCAGATTCCTCAGATTTCCTATTATGAATATTCTCATTTACATTTTTATTTGGTTTGATCTTCTCTGAAGCATCTGATAGAAAATATACTCCTAAACTCGGACCAAAGTCTTCATTTTTTGGCGGAAGATTGGATTTAATTGGTATTTCGATATCATCAATATGTGGCGGTTTAATCCCTTCGTTACCTGTAGGAAAGTACTCTGTTATTTTTGGAGGAGCACCCACCTTTTCATCAGGTATATGTTCTTCTGGTATCTCAATTGCTTCATCTTTATTGTTAAGTAATTTTGGAATTATCCTTTCTTCATTTGCAGGCGGAAAGAATCCCGGAAATATATTATGTTCCATACCCAAAAATTTGTCGTCTCTGAAATGCTCCTGATTTTGAGGTTTTATGTTAAACACCAATGGAGCGCCCACATTTTGGTCAGGTACATGTTCTTCTGGTATCTCAATTGCTTCATCATTATTGTTAGGTAATTTTGGAATTATCTTTTCTATATTTGCAGGCGGAAAGTATCCCGGGAATTTATTATGTTCCATACGCAAATTTTCATCGTCTTTGAAATGATCCTGATTTGGAAGATTTATGGTAAACTCCAATGGTTCTTGTTGTGGATTCATACGACTTTGTTCTTGAAATAGTATAGGTTTGGAAATAGGGGGAGCGCCCACGTTTTGGTCAGGTACATGTTCCTCTGGTATCTCAATTTCTTCATCTTTATTCTTAGGTAATTTTGGAAGCATCTTTTCTTTATTTGCAGGCGGAAAGTATCCCGGGAATTTATTATGTTCCATCCGCAAATTTTCGTCCTGTCTGAAATGCTCCTGATTTGGAGGATTTATAGTAAACTCCAATGGTTCTTGCAGTGGATTCATACGACTTTGTCCGTGAAATAGCAAAGGTTTGGGATGAGGGGGACCGTGGAAATTGTGTGTCTTTTGTGGCGGAAATTCATTGTGTTGCACTGTTTGTATAATTTGGCTTTGAACGAAACTCGGATTTTGGTGAAAATTTCCACCGCTATGAAATTCAGGTCTGTTATGTTGAAAGTGGTTAGATGGAAATTGATTTGAAGGTGGGAATTGATGCAGGATTTGTTGAACCTGCCTTTTCTTCCTAGATTCAAGAAGCTTCATTTCATCTTTCTCTAACCTCTTTAAAAAGTCAACAGCTTGTCGAATTTGTGGATTTTCATTTGGAAAATTTTGATCAGGAAAAAAAGGTATGATTTTCTTGGAATTAATAGGAGCAGAGTCATCAATGACGGACGAAGGTTTAACATTGGGCTGGTTTTCAAAAAATGGTGGAATCCTATCTATATTCTTATTAGCCCTTAACAACTTGTTGTTCTCCTCGTGAATAATCTTCGGGATATTCAAATCGTCGATAAACTTTAAGTTTTCATCTTCTAATCTTCTCAAGAAATCAATTGCTTCATGAACCTGGTCTTTAACATGACTTGCTTCTTCATGTTTATTTTGTTGCTCAACAGGAACCGGAGGACTCGTAATAATCTCTTTATTTTCCACATTTTCAATAAATTCAGTTTGACGCTTTTGGATTGGAGACGTTACATTGATCGAGGTATTGTACAACGGCAGCTTAACATCGTCCTTATAAATGATTGGTACCTTAATATCGTTGATTTTGTTCACAGCTTGAACGATTGAACCGATGGAGTTTTTATTTAGAAATTTGGGGAACATATCATCGTCGAACAGATCATAGTAGTAATCATCTTCTAGCACCATTACGTTCGCCTCTATAAATTTAGCTTCATGTTCTGCCACAGCCTGCAGAACTTGCGGTATTGAGCAGTCTTGAAGGATGATCTCATTCTTGCTTTCTGTTAGATAGGAGCAACAATCCTCAAGACTCTCGGTTAATTTACATCGTTGTAGTTTGTCACGATAATATGCTACTAACTGATTGAAGTTTTCAGTTTCGTAGCGAGCGCGCAGTTGATTTCCTGAAAAATTTATAAATTTACAATTACGTTTCTATTTATAATCTTTTCTTGTAACTAAATAGAATTTGCATCTACTAATTTGGTCTTAATAAAATATATTATTCTCAAGCGACAATAGTCAATTGCTAGTGTATTTTAATATTTATGTAAATGCCTATTTATTACATAGAATACCTAAATTTAATACACATAATTATATTGTGAACATATGTCGAGAAAATTTTGAACATTATCAAGGACATTCTTATATCAACTAGGTCATGTAAGAGGTCGACAACCGTGTTTGAGCAAAAAGAAATTTTTAAGTTATATAAAGTAGGAGTTGCATTTTCTCATTAAAAGATTGGCGATTTGTTGACCCGCAGTAGATTGGTTTATTTTTTACTTTGGCAAATTACACAACCAATCACGCAGCTAGGAATTCTGTAGAATACCCAAAAATACATTTTGATCATAATATATGAAATAGATTATAATAACAAATATTATATAATGTAGATTATAAATTGCTTTAAAAATGAAATAAACAAAGTATATAATTTTTCTATAAATGACTATTAACTGTTTTGTTACCACTAAATTAAATTAGTTTTAATGATAATACATTTATTTATTAAAATATTACAAAAAATAATTATATGGTAATACATTTTTATTCATAAATGTAAAAATACCTCGATTTACATTCTAAGAATATTAGCAGATAAAATATTTTATAAGTGATAATTTTGTCTTATTTAATAAAGTTTATTTTTAAGTGCTTTTACAAACCTATATTAGTTTGGTTTCAAAGATTGCTAAAATTCATATGCGAGTTTTAATTTCAATTTTACAGTTTGACCACTGAACTCTTTTTTCAGAATGTATTTAATTGATATTTACATATGAAAGACATGGTCTACAGCCTGCAATCACTTTTTTCTATTTCTTCAATTTTTTGTACATTAGTTTTATTTTTCGGAAAGAAAGACCTATGGTCTATAGCCCTTTGCAGGAATGGCAATAATTGTGTTTTATTTTTCCATTATTTGCAGTTTCTTATTATTCTATATGGTTGTATACGTAGAATATGTATTTAGTAGTAAATTGCGATTTGCAATTTAGACTGGACTGAAGCTGAATAAGTCTATATCTAAGCTAAGATATAATATCGTTGATGTTAACCTTACCTTTGTTGCTGATCAACAGGAATAGGATGGTGGCAGCTAGACCAATCGAAGCCAAAATGAAGAAGACTTTGAACACCCTCTTCTTCGTAGACTTGGGATCGTACTTTTTGAAATTCGAGTCTGTCGAAGAATCGTTCAGCGTTCTTCTATTTAATGCGTCTTCAAGATAACTTACCGGAGCACCCGCTGATCTGAGAGAGCCGCCTAAGATCAACGTCGGTCATCCCTTCCGGCTCCTGGAACCTCTTCGGGCTCGGGGACTTCTCGCACGAAAACTTAACGGTTTTACCGTTGACCATTGGATTGGTTGTGTGCGATTGCCAACGGAAACGGAATGGAAATCGCGTGCGTTTACCATTCGAAGAAAAATGCCGAATCGTCTGGAGCCGTCATTTAATGCCGCGGCATTATGTTTTCCCGCTGCGGTCAGCGCGAATTCGTCCGTAATGAGGCCGTAATCATATTGCACAGTTTTATAATTTTTTTTTTCATTGCCCCCAGTTCCCTTACATTACCATTTCGCATTTGCCAAATCCCACTTGGAATCTGTGCAATGGGAATGAGTAATGATTGCGAAAATTCCCGTGACAAGTGTAATGCGCTTGTAATGTTTTCGGGATTCGGAGGAGGGGGCGCCACATTCGATTTCCACAGTTGATTCCATTGTGTCTCTCTCTTCGTGTCTATACAAAATCCGCCGCCCCCGACCCGCGTTTTTGGGGGACGGTCGGCTTTTGATGTTCGCCGCGCATAATTTTCTATAACAAATCCGATGCATGGATTTGCGCGTCAACAATTTGCAAATGCGCATTTATTGTTTGCTCTGTAAGCACGCTTTTCCGGACTTATGCGACCGATAAACCCTCAACGATTCATTTTTTTATGATTTTGTTGTTGTCGTTCGCGGATACACATATATTTCCATTAGTTGAACTAAACCGATCGGTAATAAATAAATAAATAAATACGCAAACCAATAAACAATCGGAATGTGATGCTTCAAATAGTGTTTTCCGGTTATGAATTTGTAATTCTTGATTATTTTTTTGTTTGTTTGCGATTTGGTGAATGGTGCAGGGGTGCACGGGTCGCGTCCAGTATTAATTTTCAATATTTTATAGCCGGTCAAAAATGCATTTTAGCGGTGGTTGTGATTGACATTTTTCGATTAACTCTATATTTATGTCAGCGAGCGCTGAAAATCCGCAATTTATGGGGTCGAGCGTGTGTTTGTGAGATCCGCGCTTCTACACGTTCATATACGCATGCACACATGCAAAATGCAAAGAATATTTATTGGAATTTCATGCAAATTAATAAATAAAAGTCAACGCGGTTCGAATCAATCAGCGACCGTTCACCAATATATGTTTTACTTTAATCTAGACCAGTGCTATTCAAACTGTGTCTGGAATTTGTCGCAGTGTTTTCACTGATTGTATAGGCTCAAAATCAATGTCAAAATAAAAAAGACGTAAATTTTAAATAAAGGAAGAAAAAGTAATCTTGTTTCACGTTCAAATATACATAAAAAAAGCATTCGGTTCTGCAAAATAATATAATGTTAATAAACTTTGAATCTTATTCATCATAAATGGACTAAACTAAACCGAATCAATTTTTAGTTCTTTTACATCAATTAAATCAATCAATTGAATCGTAAATATAATTAACCTTATTTCTTTACTTGGAAAAAAAAACTGAATCTATATTTTAATAATAGATTAATGTTACTTTAACGTAGGTAAATATTACTTTAACGTAAATATATAGATTTATATTAAAAAGTGTGAAGAATGTATCATTACAAAAGTTCTTGTCAAATATGTTTAAGAAGTTACCTCTATCAAAAATATAACAAATAAATGAAATAAAATACTATTTGTTTGGTAATCTCTGTAGTGTGAAGTACAATTAATTATTTATTTTATTCTTGGTTTGATGTGCACATGTCATCTTTTTAATAATTAACTACTATTTATATTGTAAGTTTGTGTTCAACGTTCACAAACTTACACCAATTTTCATATACACAAATCATCATTTCCCCCAAAAAAGTGAATTTTGTGACTTTAGATAAACTAAATATTGTAGTATCGTTTTGAAATTATTTTTCTTAAGTGATTCTTATGTGACTTGTATTAACAATAATTATGTCTTTATGAAGAAACAACGTCTTTATGAAGAAATTATTTAAATTGTTGAGGTATGAAATTAAGGAAGGTGAATGGAAAAAATAAAACTATGTAATATAATAACACAGATAAATTCGATTACGAATGTTAGTAATAAGGACCGAAGCTACTGTATGAGAAAACTGGATATTTGCCCGGAAGCGACAAATTTTCATGAATGTATACAAAATTATTTTATACAAGGGGCGGCAAATGTATGCTTTGCCCAGGGCGGCATAAACTTTAGCGCCCGTCCTAGTGGTAATTATGCAATTTAATCTCAATCCAAGGGGGCGGTTTCTTTCTCTATCTCTCTCGTGAACACACATAGACATTGTATACACATTGCTGGTCCCCTATCGCAGCTGAATAGCTGCGGCGGAACGTTGGAATCTTGCGGAATCTGTGAAGCCCCCCGAGTTTGACCACTAACCGGTCCCCAGGCTTTACCGCCAACTATTCGAGCCCGCCGCTAACCGTTCCGGGATTGCCGCTGGATTAATTGCAGACCTTTGGGACCGTTTACTACGGCCGCGACAATAGACCAGGATATAAACTGGAGCAAGGAATTACGGCGTCCTGCCCGGTCGTCAACACCTATATAAAGGCTAATCCCCATAGTAATATAAAGCATCTGTCCTTTCCTCTGCCATCCAGACCACCACTCGATTCTTCCTTCGGGCGGAGGAGACAAATAACTTCGGCTTTATTGTAGATGTTGGCAATGTGTCTTCCGCTTTATTTTACACCCCCTTCCAAATACCCGTTTTACTTTTATTGCCCCGTGCGGAATCAAAATCTCACCTTCTTCGATCCGGCCAACAATAACAATCCCATCGACTAAATCCTCTCGCAACACAAGCAATCCCGAAAAGGTGCAGCAAGAGAAGAATATAGGAAGAACAACAGCGCAGTGTTTCCTTTTCATCATTTTTTATTACACCTTCCGGAGCGAATCGTAATTTAAAGAACGGAAAAGTAACATCAACCGAAAATTGTCCAGTAATTGACATTCCATAAAGTATACTTTACTATATTGTTGATCTCCTTCAAACTACAAAAAATAAGATAATATTTAATTAACGCAGTTGAACATGATGAATATTGGTGTAATCTATCAGAGTATAAATGAACTCTTGTTATGGACTGTTCGGTACAAAAAGGGGTATATGTATATATATATTGATGTGTACTGTTCAACGTTATCACACGACTCCGAGTTTAGTAATGACGTTTAAAATCGACCATGTCACACTTGTATATATGGTTGCCGTAAGACAGTCCGGATAACCATCCTAACAGACAGAACAGAAACAATGGATTGTTGCAAAATTGTCATGCGTTTTTTTAAACAATACTTACTATGGAAAAAAAGGAACATAAAAATATACAATAATGATATACAATACACAATAATGTAACACCAGCTACTTTGACACCCATTTGATTGGAAGACGGTCGGAAAAAAAAATAGGCAAAAATAGCTTACAAAAACACTTGCTAATTATGTATCAACCAAATATAACCAGGTTTTACAATTTGTTATCTAATAAAGAAAATACATTTAAAAAATCATTCTATATGAATTATGAATAAAATAAATATAAGCCAAAAAATAACAATTATTTATTCATTAATAAAAATTAATGATATTATCAATCGAGCATTATCAAAGATCGAGCAGTATAACTAATCTAAAATACAATTGCTTGCTATTATTTTAATTATTATTTGTTTATTAATCTTTGCACTCAAAGTTATTGATTTCTAATTTTTAGAAGCATTATATTATACCAATAGTATATTTATCTATATCAATTTTCATTTATATTGGATTGTTTGAAAAAATAATTTCCCAATAAAAAAATGGAATTTTTGGAAACAAATTCCACTTATCGCAAAATAATTTTATTACCTTAGACTACTGTGTTAAATTATATTCTGTTATTTTTCAATATTGACCAATATGTAACAACAGTTATATACTAGTATTTTTGTTGTTTAGTGCCTTATCTATTTGAGTATGAGATGATGTAAGTTGATTTTTAACAAGTCGCAAATATATTAATAAGATGTTAGTAGAAAATAACCTTAGTTATACAACAAGAGATGTGGCAAATATAATCAACGTATTTAAAAATTAAGTGGTAACCAATTTGCATAGTCATGTCTACGTGTCTCGATAGAATATTTATAAACAAAATGTAATTATTGCTCAAACATCATAAAAAATGTGCTATGTTTAAAGAAAGAAATGAAAAACCCTTGATTGAATGATGATTTTGTAAATATGTTATTTTTGCAGAAATATTTTAACAATTGCCGT
Source organism: Nicrophorus orbicollis (assembly GCA_018845635.1). Classification (NCBI taxonomy): domain Eukaryota; kingdom Metazoa; phylum Arthropoda; class Insecta; order Coleoptera; family Silphidae; genus Nicrophorus; species Nicrophorus orbicollis. The sequence goes on from JAFMTC010001150.1 coordinate 156,289, forward strand.
TTTTTAAAAGATTAAAATTCTAATTATAATTCGAAAATTTGTCTATTAATTTGGAATTACTTTTTGCATACCCTATTAGTGACATAGAGAAATGACCATAGTGTCATATAAAAAAGACATATATGATTTTCAAGATAACCAAGTATCTTTACAATATGTTTGGATATCATTAGTTTTGGTGCAGATTGAAAATAGTGACACTTAATTAGCAAATTAGGTTATTACCAAGTTGCTCATTACGACCAAGTAAGAAATATGAATCCCGAATTCCGAAGAAACACTCAAAACTTAACTTTCATTGTATATTGATTTTTATTTTCCAAATTTCATGTTTTTAAACATTCTAGTTTGTAATTTAAAAATGTACGCTAGAACTTATGAATAATTGTATATTAATAGGTATTTTTATAAGAGGAAATATTGATTCGTTCAGATTCAATATTGTGCTGTTATTGTAAAAAGGAAATATTGCTTGTGCGAACAAAATATGGTTTAACAAGTTTCAACATTGAGAATTAATATATTTAAAATCACGGAAATAGTGGAAAGAAGTCGTTTTAGAATACGATTTATCTTATTTTTTCCACGGTTGATATTTTTATACTACAAATATGAAATGTATGTATGCCAGTAAATTAATAATCGTCAATAAAATAGGAAACGCTGTTCACATCCATGTGGAAATATCAATAACACTGACGACGCGTTATTAAATAGAGCGTGTAATAATATTATCGTAAGATTGTGCGACTGGATGAGGAAATTGAAAGGCTTCTCCGCTAAATGATTGATTCACGTGGACGGGAAATAAATCATAGTTAGGATCGGAGATGCCCCGATTCTATGCCTGTCCTCCTTATGTTGGCCAAATTAAAAATAAATATCATCTATCATGATTGTGAAGCAGGCGAAGAGACGACGAGAGAGGCAGAGATATATATCTTGCCGGGAGTTTCGTTTTCCAGGGGAGTCGGAAAGATGTGTGTTTTGGGTGGCCGAAATCCAATCTCAAACAAAAGGCCGTGCTGACCGTAACGGTTAAAGCGCCGAAATCCCAGCTGTCTCCTCTCGTGCGCTGTAAACATATAACTCAAAGTCCCAGCAGGATTATCCTCTGATCGATCCTTAGACTTGGGATTGCCGAATTCGACACTTTAAGAGGTCACGGAATTGATAACGGCGGCTTCCCAGAACGTATCCAAATTATGCAGCGACGTTTTAATCCATTCCATTTCCAGTATAAAGTTGGGTGGTGAGAGAGAGAGAGAGTTCGAGGAAGGTGGGATCATAAAAACGGAAATAAAATTCCATAACACGTAACTTCATTGCCGCACTTGTCACCTCCAGTGTATTTTTCGGTAATGCAATAAAAAGGAAACGACGATTTTTGGACCCCTCCGAAGATGGCGTTTTATTTTCTATCCCTTCCTTTTTTACTTGACTCTTGGGTAGAGCCTGAAGCCACCCGCGCACAGATCGAATTAAGGGGGCGGCGGTGGAAAATTTCAAATTCCATTTCGGAACCATCCACCCTCCTCTCCTCGACATCCCTCAGTTCCGCTACCCGTGTGTGCACTTTCGGCGCTATCATCCTCCTCCCAATATCAATGGTCGCATTGTAAAACGAGCTCTTTGCGGTGTTAAATGACTTCGATCCACCCCTCTCATCTCGGCCCTTTCCCGCTTCCCGGTATAGGCAATAAAGTTGAATTATTGGGAATATATTTATACGCCCCGGGAAGACTGCAGTTCGTGCAAATAGCCTCAACTATTTCATGCGAACGGGAGCGAATTTATGGACGGTGAAAATTTACATGGCCCTTCCGAGACTCCAAGAACGAAAACATCATACGCTACAATGCCTCCAATAAATATGAATCAATACAGCTCACGTCACATTTTTCCTCCACAAATTTTCAGCCCTCGCAACCTCCTCTTTCATACCAATAAAACTAAATTAAAGAGGAATTTATTTCAATTTCGAGTACTGCCTATCAATTATTCACTTGAAATAAGGGAGTATAACCTATTCATGTATATTCAATATATAAAATTAAATTTACCCTCCATTTTTTATTCACTTGTCTCTTACTGAAATTACGTACATAAAAATACATCGAATTTTCATAAATATTAGACAATTTATTTGAGCTCTGTCAATTCACGTTTGGAAAACTGAATTTATTATGTAAACCCATACCTCGCTATACGGCCGCTCTTTATACGGCATATCGTTATAATGGCACTCTTCAGTGAAGAGCATATTTTCCATTTACGACCTAAAATGTTTCGATATAACGGCAAAAGAAACTTTTTTTTCGAAGTCAATATATCTACATGTTGCCAATTAATTAAAATTAACAACAATTAACCATGTTTGGAAAAAAATATGGCCAGTATGTGTAAAAAGTACTGATGCAGAAGTTAATTTCCTTCGTGAAATTAGGCAAAACATTTTTGATCTAGCACATGATCTCGGCTTTGAAGGTTTGAACGAACGTGTTATGCTTGATCTTCTTGAAGTTCATAGGAACTCATTCAGTTGCAAGCAGAACCGGCATTTGATGAAGAGACAGAGTCTGTTGTATCCAAACAGCTAACATCAAAAAATGTGTCGAAACCTTTTTCCTATTTCGAACAAGGAATAATCATCCTCCTTGAAAACGATCCTGACGTCGAACGTAGCGCTAACATTTCTCGAGGAATTAACTCAGCCATTAGCTGTTATAAATCACTGAAGAACGAAATAGACAAGAAGGCAAGACAAACAACGTTGGACAATTTTTTAAGCCAGGCCCATCTTTACCAGCGAAAAATGATGACAACTGTGATCTGCAGGTTACCATTTCTTCATCGTATTCATTAAAAAAAAACATGTATGTATACATTCGCATATTTTATGTAACATAAAGTTGTTTCATTTTTGTTGGTTTTTGGAGTCTGTTATTATTTCATGTACATACTTGTTATGTATATATTTTTGATGTAAATGAAATAAAAAGATAAAATGTATTTTGAATGATAAACCATGTTACATATTAAACAAATTTAGAACCGATCCCATTGATTTTGTATGAATTTGTATTAGAATAATTGATTCCTTATACGGCTTTTCGCTTTGCGGCCAAGTTTCGTGGAACGTATCTAGGCCGTAAAGCGAGGTATGGGTGTATTGTTTATTTTATACTATACTCACTTTCATATAATATGTTTCAGTCTTGTTATATTAGTGACATTAAATACATCCAAAAGATGTTATAATCAAATTTGACATTCCTACAGCATGGAAAAACTTGAGTTGATAGCCTTTTGAAAGGTTATTATTTATTAATAAATTTATGTATTTTTTTGCCAATATTATTTAATTTAATTTTTAGAATATTTCTTATTTCTAATTTATTCGGAATATTTATAATTACTAATTAGTCAACTTGAATGAAATGTAATATATTTCTATATATATATTAGGATTCATTTAAAAATTAAGGAAAGTTAATTAAGAGCTATCATTTGAGGAATTCATTCAGTTTGCTATAATTATATATAGATATTAATATGCGGGTAATATTAGTGAAATAAATATAATAGCGATTCCATTGAGGATCTGCATCATTAAAATGCTTATTTCGTGCATTCTACCGACTTTGAAGCGTAAATGGCCATCAATTAGGGGCAATTAGGCAAAAATAGAAGCGGCTATTAATTTAGCAAATTAGTCGACAGAATGGATTGCATCTCGCAGCAATTACTGTTAGGCAATACATGCCCATTAATTCCATTAGTAATCATCGAATCAATATTTTAGAATGTCGACTGATCCCAATTTTATCAACAGTTAAAAACTAAGAGCACTCGAACCGAGAGGACCTATCGCTCCGCAAAAAAGGTTTTAAAAAAGTGACCATAATCACATCTGGTCACCACATTTTTCCACTTGAA
>JAFMTC010001150.1:163153-176880 GCA_018845635.1 Nicrophorus orbicollis
ATATTGTTTTATATTTTAGTATGTAAGCTTTTTGTATTTATATTTTAAGAATGTGATATGCAGTTTGCAAAACACAAATAAATAAGTAGTTAAAAACTAAAGAACGTATATAATGTTGTATACGAAAAGAAATAAACAAACCCCATTTTTATTGTAATTAATATACATTTATTTTGAGTTCATTTCTATCGGCAAAATACTTCTTAGAACAGTCTTCAAGGGATTTGTTATCAACGGGCAACGGTTCCAAATAAATGTCTTGTAAATATTGAAAATATCATTCCAAAAAGACACAAAAAAAAATAGGCGGAAAACCTGCGGTCAGAAGCTTTTATTACTGATGTAGCAATTGTTTTAATTTTTAGTTTTTGTTCCAATATTATTGTATAAATATACATTGTTAATCTTCCTAAATACAAACCTGTTGCAATAAATATTATTTTATTATTACTATTGCAAAATTAAAACTAGTACTAATTGATTGACTATAATGCAAACTCGTTAAAAAAGAAGGAAGTAAACAGTGCGTTTTATAAAAGGATACATAAATCCTGAATATTTACTGGTAAAGCTGATATTAATTGCCATTAAATAAGTTTTGTATATTTCTGCTAATTTTTCTTTGACCATACAAAATGTTTATCGCGTTTTTGTGCGAAGAAGATTATAAATTCGTCTCCAAAGCCGGTTGTTCACTTTAGATAATGATTTGTCAACTGTGTGGTTCAAGCTCACCAGCCATGTGGATGAGAGTCAAAACATAGTGATACGAATCATCCCGGACTTTGCAATTTACATTGAAGCTATTCTATCGATTAATTTCCCGATACTGCTGATATTTGGTTCAAATGGAATAATATTTAGTAAAAAATTGACCCGAAATCAAATGGAAATGTGTGGAATATATATCACAGAAAAGTAATATATTATTTTAGGTAATGACAATATGTTTGAGGAGTTTAGAGAACCACTTGACAATATTAGAAGAGTGCCTGATATGGATATGCTTTATCAATGGTTTTGTTCACACTTTCAAGATAATGTAGAATGTATATTGTCATGTAGTGCAGAATCATATAATATAATATTTATGAATTCTGATACATTTATAAATCTCTTTAGTGGAATATCAGATCCTCCTCGGATTAACCGTATTATAAAATTTCATAAGATTATTATTTTTTAATTAATGTTCATCTTAGGTATTTCGATCCACATATATTTTCTGCATTTTTATGTTTTGTCTTATTTCAATTTATTTTCATCATAACTATATTAAGTTTTCATAAGAATTTTGTAAAATATTTACTATATAATTTCAGCAATTGTTTTGATTTATTTGTAACAGTTTTGGTTTATTTGTATAAGAATTATCTTATAATATAGATAAAAAAAATATTAGAGATAAGATAAAAATAATCAATGAAACATTTTAATAAGTAGGCAGAAATTGATATTTTATTCAGTATTACTTTCATCATGGGTTCGAACTCGCGTAAAAGCGAGAAGGTGGAAAATAGTGAGGAGTTTAATACCAGAAAAAATAGTGATGAATTTAATTCAATCGATTTGGACGGAAATCAACACAATGTTAAAGAAATAACAGGACACCTTAGAAGTAAAGACGACAGTTTTAAAGAATTTAGACGATTACTTGAAAATATCAGAAAAGAAAATAATTATGTGGATAAATGTGGTTTGTTGTCCGACATGTTCACATTTGGAAGCAATGGTGTAAAATTCCAAGGAAACATTATAATGTGGAGCAGATTATTGTTGCCGGACCTAAATCCTATGATCAATAAAATGAAGACTGAGCAATTGGTAAAATTATTTAGCAAAATATTTGATGTAAATATTCCAAAAATGTCTAATCAATATAAGAAAACTACCGTGATTGATGACGTGATTGTATATTTCTATATTAATGAAATGGCTCCTTCTAGGTCAACTACTTTGACTATTGAGCAGGTTGATGATTTCCTGTCAGTTCTATCAAAGCTTACCGAAGAGAACGATCAAGTAAAGCACTTTAAAATATTCTTACCTTTGTGCACAGCTGGGGATTTGGATTGTATCGTAAAATTGATTAGTCATGATTTAAAAATAGACTTAAAATCAAAGGATATCTTAGAAGCAATACATACTAATGCCTACTCTGCTTTTTTAATTTGCAATGATGTTACTCTTGCCATGAAACAGTGTTTTTTTAAATATGACAATTTGAATGTTGTTTCTGAGCCAATCGAAAATATGACTGATCAAGATGAAAACGAATCGTGTGATGAATTAAATAAAGATAATTCATTTAAAGAATTCAGAAGATTGGTTGCTAATATCAGAAATGAAAATAATTTTACAAATAAAATTGATTTGTTAACCGATATGTTTACTTTTGGAAGTGATGGTGTAAAATTCAAAGGAAATATTATAACATGGTGCAAATTATTATTACCGAACCTAAATTCCATGATTTTTAAAATGAAGATTGAACACTTATTGAAGTTGTTTAGCACCATATTTGATGAGGATTTGTTAGAATTGTGTCAGCACCTTGACCAAACAACCAGTATCAACGCCACTATTGTGCATTTCTATGGCAAGAAAATGGCTACATCGACATCTAGAAATTTGACGATGGATCAGGTCGATGAATTTTTTAAAGTCCTCTCAAAACTTACCAGCGATGAAGAACGAGTGAAGCATTTGAAACAAATCTTACCTTACTGCACGATTGGAGATTTGGACTGTATAGTTTTATTAATGAGGCACAATTTGAACATGGGTTTAGAACCAAAGCACATCTTGGAAGCTGCACACCCCGATGCTTACTCTGCTTATTTATCATGCAATGATATCACCTTATCCTTGTATACAAGTGTATCCAAGTTATTACCTGGAGTAGATGTTACGAATATTATAAAAGAGATACATTCTGAATCAAATAACACACATGATTCCATTAATTTAAACATACATAATAATTTAAGTGAAAACGATTATCTTCCGTTCAAAAATAATTCTTCAAAATTAATATATAAACAGGAGTTTACAAGTAGAGATGGATATGAAATAAACCCAATTCAAATTGAAAAGGAAGGTATGAAAGCTACAAAAAAGTCAAGAGTTACTTTAAATAATGACAATACATTTGATGAGTTTAGAAAACTATTTGAAACTATTAGAGGAGAGAGTGATTACATACATAAAAGTGCTTTTCTAGCGGGTTGGTTTCATCTTACAAGTGATAATATAGAAAGCATTATAATGTGGTGCAAGTTATTATTACCAGAGCAGAATCCTATGATTAAGTACATGAGTAGTATGAAATTGATAAATCTATTTAGCAGAATATTCGCAGAAGACGAATCAGCAATATATAATTACCTTGAACAATCCAGTAGTATCGATGAATGTATTGCACATTTCTATATTAAGAAAATGGCTCCTCCGATGACAACAACATTGACGATTAATCAGGTTAATGATTTTTTCTTAGCATTATCAAAACTAAAAGAAGAGAATGAACAAATAAATCTTTTTAAAAATTTCTTACCTTTTTGCACGGCAAGAGATTTAAGATTTATTATAAAATTGGTTAATCACAATTTGAATATTGGATTAGCACCTAAACATATCTTAGAAGCCATACATCCTGATGTATATACTACTTTTTTGTCGTGCAACAATATCGCCTTATCCATAAATACATGTTTCAAAAAATCACTTCCTGAATGTGTTAGCAAGCCAATAAAATCGTTAAAATCAAATAATTTAGACAGATCTGAGAATTGTATTAAAAGCGATCAATTTCGTTTTAACATCAATGTCAAAAAACATGAAAAACCATTTGCTAATAAACATAAAAAGGAATGTGAAGCAATTGAAACTAATAAACCGGATGCTATAAAAACTTCAAAAATTATATTAAGAAATAATAATACATTTGAAGAATTCAGAGAAGTACTTGATAATATTCGAAAAACACAATATTTTACCAATAAAATTGCTTTATTAACCGAGTTATTTAAATTTGGAAGTTGCAATATACAAATTGTTATAATGTGGTGCAGATTATTACTACCGGAACATAATCCCATGATTAAGTATATGAATATTGATCTATTGGTAAAACTGTTTAGCAGAATATTTACTGTGGACTCATCGGAAATATTTAATCACACTGAAAAATCCCACGATATTGCTGAAAGCATTGCATATTTCTATGCTAAGAAAATGGATCCTCCGACTTCAACAACTTTGAAAATTGGAGACGTCAATGAATTCATTTCTTTTCTATCACAACATACTAAAGAGGATGAACAAGTAAATCACATTACCAATTTTTTACGATTTTGTACGATTGGAGATATTACTTGTATAGTTAAATTGCTAAGACATAATTTGAATATTAATTTAGCACCTAAATATATCTTAAAAGCTATTCATCCTGATGCTTACAATTGCTTTGTATCATTAGGATATGTATCGTTGGCCATAAAGCACTGCTTATCAAAACCTACTGAAATATCGACTCAGAATATTGTTGTTATGGATCCATTCAAATTCATGATTCCTGTACCATGTAAAAGCATTAAACAGGCTTTGTGTACTTTTCCGAAAGGATTTCATTCGGAAATTAAATATAACGGTGTAAGAATACAAGTGCACAAAAAGAACAATAAATTTAAGTATTTTTCGAAAAAACTTAAACCTATTGAACATAATAATATTCTATTAAATGATTGCATATCAAATGCTATTCCTAATGGTAAAGATATTATATTAGACTGTGAATTATTGAAGGATGATATGACATCAGGAGAAATGTTAGGATTCAATAATCAAGATGGCATAGAAAATGATTCATTTTGTTTAATTGTATCCGATTGTTTGTATTTTAATGGAATAAACTTGTGTAACAGATCATTAAAATTTAGAAGAGAGGTATTATTGAAGAATATAATTGAAATTCCGAAAGTGATTATGTGTTCTAATATCAAAGAAATTTATAATCCGATTGATTTGGCTCAACATATTAAGAAAATATTTAGCATGAGGCTGGATGGTTTAATATTGAAGGATATCAATGGAATATATGGACCAGGTGAAAGTAAATGGCTACAGGTAACAAAGAGACAATTATATGATGGATCTATGGCCAGTTCTGCAAATTTGATCGTCCTTGGGGGTTGGTGTGATGATAATCAAATTAATTGTCTATCTTCATTTCTGATGGGAGTTTACGATGCCAAGACCGAGAAATATTACACTGTCATTAAATTGGTTCACCATGTAGAAACTATGGACATGTCTAATTTAATCAATATCAATTGTGATGTAAATAAGAAGCCGAATTGGTTAAATTGTACGAACAAGATGGTGCCCCAATTTATCGCTAAAGATCCAAAACAGCAAGCAGTCTGGCAAATAATCGGGGAAGAATTTATCAGAATCTATCGCGTCCATACTGCGAATGGTATATCCATGAAACATGCAAAAGTTTTAAAAACAAACACTGACAAAAATTGGGAAACTGCAACGAGTCTAGAGGAATTGATCATTCTTTGTAATGTAACTCAGTATGATTTTGATGGTACATTGATTGATAATGAATTAAAATCAATACAAAGTGGAAAAAAATAATTAAAATCTAAATAAATTAATAGATTTAAGACTATACATTTATTTTTATCGTATATTGTTTTGATTGTGAATAAAATGAAGAATAGATATATCGTCAAACATAGTAATTTAAATTGTTTTGTAAAAACTATTTTTCATAATGATATAAATCATAAACTGATTAGCATTAGATTATATACAATTATATTAAATTTGTTAAAAGTATCTCTTTAATTAACAGTGTTTTTGCATGGAAAGTCCTAAGATTAATAGCCCTTTACAGCATTGTATTTTTGTAGTATTTTTTTCGTTATTATATTAAGTATTCTATAATTATTGCTGCAATAAATATTATTATTATTTAAGCATTATTCCATTATCCTCGCATTTCAAATTATCCAAGTAAATTACGTTTATTAATGAATTTTAAAAAAAATGTAACTAGAATAAAGAATTATAAAAATTATTATTTTTTATCATATTTATATTTAATCATTCTACAGAATATTTTTTCGTATATTAATTAAATCTAAATTGTAGATCCAATTGAATTACTTTAAATAAAGATAAAGCCAATCTATGTATTTCTTGGATAAATCTTTTCCTCTTCCTTTCGACTAACAATTAGAATGAAATATTTGAATCTATTTAATGTATGTACCTAGCAGTTTGTTTTTTCATTTGCTTCATTATTACTTTGTGCAAAAGCGAGTTAATAGCGAATTTGTTAGAAATAACAAGTTTTGTCAATTCTATTTCCAGTGTTTGGGCTTTGCCGAAACATAGCCCTCCAAAGTCAGCCTTATGCACAAATACATATCCAGGTATATGATATAAGTGTCTTTTTATAGTGAAGGTTTTTAACAATTCGGTATCTACATATACTTATTTCTTTGTAGTATTTATCGTTGGTACATCTGCTGTATTTAGAAGATATTATATTAGACCCAGAAATCATCATATGGAGAGTTTACTCTATTTTGGATAGCAATTAAAGGTCAGACATAAAACGTAAATTTACGAGAAAAATGATATAAGACACTAATATTGATCAGTATTGACATGAATTTAAATGAAAATTAAAAGAACAATTGATAAAATCTATCAAAATAATATATTATCATAAATATTATTTTCATTGTACCTTTGTTAATGACTAAGTCTAACTCAGTCATTAACAAAGTCTAACTCTAATATTTAAAACTGTTTACACCTCCTATATCAGATTTTTGACACAAATCTAATAAGATTGTATGAGTGTAGTTTCATTGTAAATTATATACAAATATATTTATAAAACAATCAGCAGAAACCAATGTTCATAAATAGGCTGAAATTAATATTTTGTTTAGTATAATACCATGAGTGGTATATCATCTAGTAAAAGTGATTATAAAATTGAAAAGATGGAGCATAGTGAAACTGTCAAAACGAGTAAATATAGCGATGAATTTAATTCTATTAATTCGGAAGAAAAGCTGCATAAATGTAAGAAGATAACTGGTTAGCGCTAAAAAATATGATAGATTTAAAGAGTTTAAAAGATTAGTTGCAAACATAATAAATGAAAATAATTTTGCAAATAAAATTAATTTTGTGGCGCTCGTATCCGCCCACGTGGTAAATAGATGTTTTGGATAAGGAAATAAGAGGCTTAAGTTTTACGACCCCCAGAAACATATAAAAGAGACGAACCCGGAATAATCATCCTCTCTTGTTTCACACCCGCCGGTCAGTACGAGGTCCGTACTCTCGTCTCTCGTCCGTCAAACAGTAAGGTTCTCTGTATCATATCTATTTTATAACTATTTCTGTTCCATTGTGTACACTCGGTACCATCTGTATAAATATACGACTATATAAATTGTGTATCGAACGAATAATTCTCTCTGCATCTACATCTTCCTCGCCCCGGCAACAATTCCCCAAAATTTATTAAGAAATATGTTCACATTTGGAAGTGATGGTATACAATTTCAAAGAAATTTTGTATAACCTGGTGCAGATTATTATTACCGGACCAAAATCACAAGATTTGTAAGATGGAGATTGAGAAATTAGTAAAGTTATTCAATAGCGGATATACTATAAGGACGCATCATAATTATCCCTACATCTTGATCAAACAACCAACATTTATGATACTATTGTATATTCCTATACTAAGAAAATAGTTCCATCAACTGAAAAAAATTTGATGCTAGATCAGGTAAATGATTTTTTTGAAGTCTTACCTTACTGTTCGTTTTTTTTTTGTTCCGAGAAGAGGAAAACCTTCCAAAGGAATCACGGTGGATTCGTGATACTGTGGGATTTTTACCCACTATAAAGCTCTCCTCTTCTTCATCAGCATCCAGGTCCTATTAAATGTTACTATTCTGAAATGTTGATTGTCTTTCTTGTTAGTCCTGTTTAGTGTTGGCTTCCACTGCCATTTTCTTCATTAGCTCTCTCCATCCTCCGCTGATCTTCTTCCTTGGTAGAGAGTATGTCTGACGCATAGCCTGTTATTATCTGCCAGCTGTCACCGCTTTTAAGCATTTCGCTAACCAAGTTGCATGGCGTTAGAACCGCCCCGAGATTTGCTTCAGCTACGTGCTTCTTTGCAGCCCATCTGCGGCAGCTGAATAACGTGTGCTCTGGGCTATCATTCTCCTCGTAGTACGAGCACTTTTCATCCTCTTTCTTCTGTATGAAATGCAGGTACTTTCTGAAACATCCGTGCCCAGAAAGCGCCTGAGTCAAATGTTTTCGATTTCTCCTGCCATCTCAGCATTAATCTGTCTCTTGATTCGGTTTTACTGAGCCACGACATTCTCTCTTTTCTCTCTGTTGCAAGCAGCTCTATTGGTTGTACTCCTGCTATTACTTGCACAGCATCTCTGGAGATTGTTCGGAATGTATTGCATATCCTGATGGCACCTTTTCGCTGGACCGTGATCAAACATTCTCCTGTAGCTTTTTACCGTCATCGCTTCCTCCCATACGAGGGCTGCATACAACATTATTGATTATGCCACTACTCCTAACAATCTTTTCTAACTTGGTTTCGGTCCTCCATTGCTTAACTGGAGATTTGGATTGTACCGTGTTGCTGATGGGTCATAATTTGAATATGTGTTTAGCAGCTAGACAAATCTTAGAAGCTGTACATTCTGATGCTTATACCATCTTTTTATCGTCTAGTGACATTACTTTCTCTATCAATAAATATATTTCCGAAACATTAACTGCTGTTAAGAAACCAATAACCTGTATTCCGAAGGCAAGTATTCAGGATGTTAATATGTCACCAAAATCTATATTTTGTGATTCTGATCATCACGGTAACATTCATACATCTAAGAGTTTGAATAAAGATCATCAACTTGCTTTCAACATAAATAACAAAGAGTATGAAAATCAATCTTCGACTAAAATCACAAAAATATCAAACTTTGTATTAAGCAACTATAACACATTTAAAGAGTTCAGATAATTTATTGATACCATTAAAAAAAAAACATATTTTGTACACAAAAATATCCGAGATATTCATAGTTAGAAGTAATAGTGAAGAGAACGTTATTGCTTGGTGCATGTTATTGCTACCAGAAAAGAATCCCATTATTAAATTTATGAATGATGATCAATTGATACAATAATTTAGTAGTGATATGTCCCGGGATGGTTTTAGGGACACAGTAGAATATTTTTATTGTTGTTGGATGTGGAGCCTTATTGCGAATTGTGTGTAAATGTATAACTATTGAGTTCTTAAAAGTAATAAACACAGAAACAGATAAAAATTGGGATAGTGCAACTAGCTTGGATGAACTGACGGAAATTTATAATGCATCTTTGCGTGATTTAGATTGTACATTGATTGATGAAGAATTAAAATTAACACATAACAAATCAACTATTTAGCCTAGAGCGTGTATAAAATATTATGGTTGATTTAATCAAATCTGTATTATTTGTTTTACTGTTCATTCATTTTCTTCAACGATTATGATTAAATGTTTAATACGATAATAAATACATAAAAATATCTCTAAAAAGAAATTATACTGAAATAAAAATTAAATGTGTTTTAATTCTCCATTTTTTTAAATAAGTTTTCAATATTATTGAGACTTATTTCATACTTCACATATACTTGTGAAGCCATCGTCTGGTTTTTGTCAAAATAAGAGCAATGTAGACACACTGCTTCAAAGATTGGATATAATTAGAATCCAGACTTCCTTGTGGATCTCCAAAAAGGGTTAGGAATAACGAAACCACTTTATCTTTGCATTTAACCTGAAGCTACTTCCCAGATAATTTACTTTATTACTTTAAATGCAAATTTTTATTCTTTCATTTTCCTTATCCACTATAGTAATCAGTAAAGTTTTTCAAACTTTTCTTACATTAGCCGATGGTCATGGTTTAAAACTCCAATTTTATTGAATAAAATATTTACACAAAATGAACTTTGAATATAAACATGAAGAAATAGAATGAGAAGAAAAATACAATTCTATTGCTATATTTTAAAATGATGATCTTAAAATAATTCCCAAGTTTTTCTAATAAAAGAATTAATAACTCTGACAAATAAATTGGCATTACTTAATTATATACTGTGTTGTAAAATTTGTAAATAATTATACTAATCATATAATAATAATAACTTAACGTATTATTTTATGAACTTGGCCACTAATACTGAATGTATTTGTGAATGTATATGTTTAATATTTGAAACATTTTTATTAGTAATCTATTCCCCAATATCGATGTTACAATAGTATCTAACATTTTTAAAATTGTGCACTTGAATGGAATATAGTTTGACTGATGCAATATTTTTTTTTTATATTGTTTCAATGGGTATAGATTACAAATATCCTGTTGTGATAATACATTATAGACTATTGAACATATATAAATATATTCTAAATAATTTTATAAATTATTGATAACAAAGTGTTGACAAACTGTATTTTTTGTATTATAAACAATATAAAGTGATATTATTAATTTAAAGAATAATACATTTAAGTACCTTTATCAGTTCAAAATATATTTATATAGTCTAAGTCTGAGATTATCGTTTACGAATTAAAAAAATATATAACTATAGAAAATTAATCTACGTTATCCGAATATTGCGAAATGTATTATTATAAAAATAAGGAAATATTATTATTGATTCATAAATGTTTCGATAGATAGATTATATAATTAATCAGAAGATAATTACATCTATAAATACCTAAAGTAATATAGAATTATTTAATTAAGACTCGCACATGTAACTATAAACGATGGGTGACTTCGATGCATCGCTAAAGCCATTCTGCGTAGATAGACCAAGACAGGGTCGTGCTTCTTGCAAAAAATGTGAACAAAAGTGTTTAAAAGGTGAATTACGCATAGCAAAATACGTCAAAGGTCACCGTGAACCATGGAAACATTGGTACCATGTAGACTGTTTATTCGATGTATTCTTAAAGCAAAGACCTAATACCAAAAGATTGATATCTGCAAATGATCTAGAAGGATGGGATAATTTGAGCAAAGAAGATAAAGAGTTTATAATCGTGAAGGTCAAAGAATGTGAGAGTGAGTATGCCAGAGCACAAGGTAAAACACTAGAATCAATTGAATTTGAAGAAGAAGGAAGTCAAAACTTGAGAAATCATAGTAGCCAAATATCTGTTATGAATCCAATCCAACCGATGCTCGCTGAAGCGTGCAAAAATATGCAGCAAGCTTTAAATAAATTTGCGAACGGCATTTTTTCGGAAGTCAAATATGATGGAGAACGTGTACAAGTGCACAAAAATAACATGGAATTTAATTTTTTTTCAAGGAGTCTGTTACCAGTTCAGAAACACAAAATTGTGGGCTTTGATAAGCACGTTTCCAAAGCAATGCCAAATGCCATAGATGTCATATTGGATTGCGAGGTTGTGCTGGTGGATACAACAAATGGAAAACCGCTGCCTTTTGGCACTCTGGGAAAAAATAAGCAGAAAGAACAAAAAAATGCTTCACTCTGTTTATTCGTATTTGATTGCATGTATTTAAATGGTGAAGATTTGACTTCAAGGCCCTTGAAGGAGCGAAGAGACATATTGCTGAATAATATGACCGAGATTCCTAATGTGATGATGTTTTCGGAGATGAAAGAAATCTACAATGCTACCGATTTGGCTCTGCACATCAAGGAAGTTATTAGATTGGGTTTGGAAGGTTTGGTATTGAAGGATATATTAGGTAAATATGAGCCCGGAGAAAGACATTGGTTAAAAGTAAAAAAGGATCATTTATATGATGGAAAAATGGCGGATTCCGCGGACTTGGTAGTTCTTGGATCTTGCGGTAAATCCGTTTTTCTGATGGGCGTTTATGATCCAAAAACTGAGAAATATTATACTGTGACCAAAGTACACTCAAATTTGAAAAATACAGGACAATTAATTACGAACAAGAACAAGAAAATTACTCCGAAATGGTTAAATTGTTCCCAAAGTTTGTTGCCCGAATTTATAGCTAAAGATCCGAAGCAGCAGCCAGTTTGGGAAATAATTGGCGCTGAATTTATACAAACTCATCGCGTACATACAGCGAACGGTATATCCATAAGATTTCCAAGAGTGAAGAAAGTAAGAACTGACAAGAATTGGGAAACTGCAACGAGCCTGGACGAACTGACTAATCTTTTCAAAACATCCAGACAAAATTTTGACGGTTCGTTGATTGACGAAGAATTGGAAATGTTAAAGCGCAAAGGTAAATTTGATAAAAAACGTAAAGCGCAAATCGATATTAATGATAACACACTAAAGAGACCCTCTACTTCATCTAAATGTCAAATATCACTAAAATGATAATAAGTAAATTTTGGACTGCCTACAGATGAGGATGTCAATAAAATATTATATTTTTATGCTATTCAACCTGTTCATAAATAGATTGTAAATACAAAAAATAATTTATTCAGTACATCAATAATATGTTCATCTTATTACTGTTCATTATTTTAACACTGTTAATACATCATTGTCCTTTAAATAAACACTATGTTATTTCTACTTCCACTTACTTTTTTGTTTCTTTTAGTTTTTAATATTTAATATGGAAATTAATATAAACTTTATTATTAAAAGATTGAACAATTTTTTAATTACACAAAACATTTAAACAGCAGTTTCAAGTAAAAAGAAAATTCTATACTGAAAACAAAGAAAAACATGTTCTTAAATCGTCCACTATTGTAGGTTTCAACTTGAAGTTTTTTTTGTTATTGTATCAACTTTGTAATTATTATTTTAATAAATATTATTATTACTAAGAAAGGGTAGAAAACATAATATCTACATTAATACTGAATTTCTTCATTTTCAAACTGAATGTAATTATGTTAGACTAGGAGTTACTAAACTTTTAAACATTGCGAATTTGCAGTAATCATATTGTTATGTATATATATATATATATTATTGTATTGAGTTTTTTTGTAGTTGTTGTTGCAATACATTTTATTATTATGATAAATTATATTAATTTAAACAAAACTAGTGTTTCAGGTGAAGGTGAGTGCAATATTAATTTTCTGGTTGTAGCTTAAGCTGATTATATAATTAATTGCCAGAAATTGGAATTACTTCAAACGTAACTAAGATCATTCAGGGATATTTAATGTATGGTTTTAACAATGGATTTTCATACAAAATATTATTTTTAATTTTTTTAAATGTGATGGTACATATATTTTTAGTCTATTGATGTGAGAGATAGTTTAATAGTTTGGAAACCCCTGGTTTAGAAGTAATAAATGTACACAAATCTAATAATATCACAAAATAATATTCATTAAAACATGTCGGCAAAAGATAAGAGGGTATAACTTTTTTTTTATTATCTTATTTACATCTACATATTAATATATACATATTAGCAATTCATGTTCCTCTGCTGATGTCCATAGGTATTCCATAGGCTGGTATTGCATGTGAGTTTCTTCTTCTTGTTATACTGTCGTGTCCCGGGATGGAATATCTCTGGACACTTGTGGAAATATCTCGTGGTTCGTCGTTGTGGAGTCTTGGTGTGTTTTTATGGAA
>JAFMTC010001150.1:181076-196340 GCA_018845635.1 Nicrophorus orbicollis
GCAATTAAGGGAAAACCGCCAGTGGGCGCTATCCAATATTAAATTGTCATTTGTCAACCGTTAAACCATTTACTGAATGTTTTGTTATAAAAACAGACGTTATTACATAAAAGAAAGATTTCTTCTATTGTATAACTCATGAAGAAGATAAAGTAATATTTCAATATATTCAGAAAACTACAGGCTATCAGAACTATACGACAAAATATTTATGGTATTCTTTTGAAACAAATGAAATTATTGTGAAATATTCAGTTATAATCGTTCAAGAAGGTCTATTAAAAAGATAGTTATTACATTATTAAATGGATTATAAATATACATCAGATGAAAAAGAAATAAATAGATGAGCCAGCTTGAGTAGAATTGCATTCATAATTCAAATTTGTGCAAATGAAAAGTTCTCGATGCGACAGACAGAAGAGAAACGGATAGGTTCCCAAATGAAATATTCATGAAAAACAAGCAATCAATGGGCGAATTGCGTGCGAGAGAAAGAGAGAGAGAAGGGAATGAGACAGAGACGGACGACAGCGAAGGCATCGGCAAATAATAAATGATCCAATTAAGCCATTTGTCACTGGCAACTTTGATAATTTCATTCTTTCATCCATCATTTTTCCTTCCGTGGGTGGAAATTTACGGTTGCGGACATTAAACGTTTTATTTGCGGCATTAAATCGTTCGCTCAAGAAACATACTGTGGAAACAGAGGAAGACGAGAAAAAGAGAACGAAATACGTGAATAAATGAGAGCGATGAAAAAGTGTCGTTCCTCCGTAAATATTATATTTTTGGAGGACGGGGATAAAAGTCGAAAGTAATTTCTTCGCGTTCGGTCATTTATCACGAGGAAGTGCAGAGCATAAGTCTGAGGGGTTGGAATTATTGAGCCGTTCGCAGGGAAAATCAGGAAGGAAAGGAAAAACAAACATACGCACACGAACATAACGTTCCATGCCAGACCGTACGTGCTGTGTAATTCGTGGCGCGTCACGAGCATAAGCTCACTGTAGGAAAAGGAAATCGCGTAAAATGAAAAGTGAAGCTTTTCGTGAAAGCCCCCGTTTGTGTGTGTCAAAAGATTAATAAAAAGGAGAACGTTGATTGGTTCACTTTTGCACACTTTCACGTGGGAGCAGGAATACGTAGGGAACAAAAAGAGAACAAAAACTGAAAAATAACGCTCAAGGCTGGGACTTTGGGGGGCGGGTGGCGGTCGGCGGTGTGCACGAAGAGCAAAAGCACCCTGAAAGGTGGCAAATAAGCAAGTTTTCGACATGGCGGATTTGGTGCCTGCATCTGATGCAGAGACGCGTGTGCAAGCTTTGAACTTTTTACTTTGACTAACATATTTTCCGGCTGTCACGTTTCCAAAAGCCCCATGACACACGTCATTCCGCGAACTACATTCTATCAGTATTTTCGCCTTTCCCTGAAACGTATACATTCTCAAACAGCGTGTAATTGGAGCTGCCTCGAAAAGCATACAAAATAATATTTACAAATGTTACTCAAATTGTTGAATCTTGCCATTCCATTCAATTTAATTAAATTTTTAATCATTTTCTAAGAAATTAATAATAGAGATATATATATTCTAAAAATCACAATGTAATCTAAAGCATAGAAAATACAATTATAGTTGTTTTAAAATTATTTTTTATTTTAGGGTTTTTTGTCAATAGTTGATTCAAATTGTTATAATTATCTATAAATTAATTGAAATTCATTTTAATTTAGTCAGAAAAGAATATTAGTGCTTAAACATTAATTGTATATTTCAATTAATATGAAAAAAAAATATAAATAAGATAATATACTAGGTTAATGAGCAATTAGCATCATGCATAAATATAATTTAACGATAAAAGTAAAATAAACGTTCAATTGATTCTTCAAATTTGTCTGGCAAATTAATAATGATAAATTTCCAACTAGATATTTTACAAGTTTTTATTTATTTTATTAGAACATCTTTACTGATCCAGATTGGGCCAAAGAACAAACGAACAAGGTCTTCTGCAGTAGTCATACAAAAAATAAGAAATAAGTGCAAGAAAATGCCAAACAAAATATAACATTTTTCATATTTACTATAATTGAAAAATATAATAATAAACTTTACTAGCTATAAAATAATTATTAAAATTCTAATCTAATATATACTTATATATGAATTCCTGATGTTTAATTATTGTATATAGATCATTGCATTTGTTTATTTTGTTTTAATCAATTCGTATTGCAATTTTATGTAATATATAAGATTGATTAACCTTTATACAATTTTAGATAAGATAAAGGAAATGCACATATAAAATTCAATAGCCTAGATATGACTTTTCCTGTTAGAACAATACCTGGAAAATATATTTGATAACGGTAAAAAAAAAACAATAAATACAAACAAAAGTTGAGTTATTTTTGTCTCGAAAATTAAAATTTCAGATAAGAAAGTAATCTATGTATATCATTAATTACAATTAATGATTAGATTATATTAATGTGGGACAAAGGATCATCGATCAATAAAAAATATTTTTAAAATTTTTATATTCTAGAAAGTATTCAAATGATTTAGTTTTTTAATTTTTGCCTATGTTGTTATATATACATATACATATACATATACATATACATATACATATACATATACATATACATATACATATACATATACATATACATATACATATATACATAGTAAATATGATAGATGTACCTTAATAGATATCGTAAAAATATAGACGCTAGATAGTCGATATAGTGAAGTTGAAGATGGATATTCAAAGGGACGATGGCAATGTCAGATATACCTGCCTTCAACTAAGTTGGAGTATAGCCCTTGATCCATGTTAAGACATAATGCCCAGAAAATATAAAAAATTGCAAGTTTACAATTGTATCATATTATTTGTTGTATTAAAACTATACCAGAAAGACCTTTATTTCTAGTGCTTTGGACCAAATTGTAAATAAATTTATTAAAATTGAAAACAAAAACAATTTTTAAACAGAGTATATACTTAAAAACGTTAATATTCACATACCATATACAAATATAATTAATATACATTTACTGATTATTTTTCCTTAATATTTCTTCATTTGATTGTATTTAATTTGCAATATTCTTCTTATTATTATTGTATTAAACTTTTAATACGAAATCAAACATATTATCATATTTTAGGGACGATTACTTTTTTTTCATAATCCTACCAACGATCTACTGAATTTAAAAAGCAATATGAACTCTATCTCTTAAATATACAATTTCGAGGGATATAAAATTTGGAGAGAGAGGATAAATTGGAGTCTTTTGAGATTAACTTAAGGGAAAGGGAGAGGTATCTATCGAGGACTGGAACAATGTTGGTTTTGGAATAGAGGAGGTCATTCGGAGGGTTATGGAGCGGGTTGTTTGGATAGTGGATCCTGGTGAGGATACGAAAAAAAGAACGTTCGGATTTTTAGATGGATGTTTTACATCTGATGGATATTGCAGAACTACGGAATGTTAGGGATCGAAAGCGACGAGATCTTGTCTTAATTTTGGATTTGAGTTCTTTTGAATAGGAGTTAAGGTTGAGTTCTGGATCTAGCAGGATTCCAAGGTTTGTATTTCATTTTATTTAAACGTAAGAATTTCCTTGGATATTTTTATTTTATCACAATTTTATAATAATGTTTTTGTTTGCAAAAAGTATGTATTGTATTTAATTTTATCTTTCAGAGAATTTCAGAGAAAATTGTCTCCTTTTTTTAGATTTAAATGTGTTGTAAATGTATTATTAAATAATTATTTTGATTACACAATCATGTTCTTTTAATTATATAAATAAAGTTATCTAAGATCAAAACATAATTGATGTTGCATTATGTTAAACTTGAAACTAACGGAAAATAGTTTTAACTGATAAAAAAAATACTAAAAACGAAATTAATGAATGTAATTTTATAAAATAGATTATAAACAAAAATGTTGAAAACATCGTTTATATTATTTACAATTTATTACAAATAGAATATTAGCAAATTTGAAGTTGGTATAATTGTCAGGAAACATTGCAGAGTTTTCCATATATTTGTAAAAATGGATTTATAATATTGTTTATGTACTTTAAACATCTTTCTTGATCTAAAATTTTGTTTAAAGCGCTATTATCCGAGGTTTTTCTGCCCGATGTACTTATAATAATGTAATTAATGAAATCTAAGTGGTAAGTCCAGTATGTTGCACTTTTGAAGACTATATGTATTGTGCTTGATTTATTAGTAGATTATTAGTTAGTTTAATTACGGTGTGATTGTAGTCTTCCTTAGTACCCTTCGCTAAAGTTCTCAATTATACTTTTCATTATTTTTATTTGTAAGACACTGTGCATAATTTAAAAAAAGGGATGCTAAAATAATATTAATACCAAGTTTCTTCATGTTTAAATGAATGTAACAATAATAATAGTAACATTTTTATTTAAAGAATTATCTTCTGAAAATAGTTTAACACCAAGTCGATGATCTTTGACTTAAGATAAACTTTTCAGCTATAAATATAAATGTATGTGTCTTTGCCTGCTTGTGTGTATAGACAGAATATCATCAAAAATTTAAGTAGTGATGAACGCCGAGGGGAATTAAAAAGAAGCTTTTGATATTAAAAAAAGTGTGTGATCAAAGAGGTCCCGTCATGAGCAGCCCCCACGTTAATCCGAATTCGCTTATGGGAAAATAATTTTTAATGCGCGTTTTCAATTAAGGCTCTCGTTTGAGTTGCGTAATGTAAATTCGGGATTGGCTGTCAACGCACTCCGCACGCCTCCGTTTCACGTTTATTTTTTTTTCCTTCTCCTCCTTTCTTTTTTTTTTCTTTCTTCTTTTCTTCCACTTCCCGTATTATTAATAAATTTGTTTGGCAGGGGCAAAATTAGGCGAGCGTTCGAGGGCTCCCAATTAAATTCCGGATGGCGCTCCTTTCTTACTCACACATATATATATATATATATATATATATATATATATATATATATATATATATATATATATATATATAATGCTTCCTTCTTTCGTTGAAAACATTTTGCAGTTGGATTTTTCGTTCATAAATTGAAATCTTGAGGTTTAATAGGAAGTGCATTGAAACACCACCCACACACAAAGCTGTCACTTTTCAATTGGACGGCTGCCCGCAACAGGTCTAAAGCTCTGCACGGTTTTCCTCATTTGCTGGGCTGTAATTTAAAAGCAATTTACTTGTGATTACGTATTCGAACAATAACCCATCCGATTACACGAAATATAAACTCGATGTTGGTGAGCTTCAATTATTAACATCATGTGAATCGGAAATTCACTTTTCATGCTTCACAAGTCGATAACTTAAGAAGAATTGATATTTCACAATATGATTTAATCTTCTCAAAGTACATGTCAACTTCTCAAGATGTTTCTTAGGTGTGACATTATGTGATGTTTTCAAGCGATGCTATTGTAATTTGTTTGAACTTTGTTAGGGAAGTATTTTTCTGCTAAATCTTTCACGTTCATCCATTTTACAAGAATTTCTTTAATTTGAAGAAACTTCTTCTATCTCTTCTTCTCCGATTAGTCTGATACTCGTCGTTCTCATTCTTCCCCTAATTATTATACATCACCATCATTATTATCAATTCAGTTCCACGAATCTTGTCTGAGAAACAATATTATCTACTATAGATTGACATCCCTTGTGGTTACCATAGATGGCGCGTATAATTGAATTAATTCGTATACCGAATAAAGGTCGTATACTGAGCAAAATGTATTATGTCCAAACTGAATTTTCATTAACAAATTTCGGATTTAGAAAAATGGTTGATAAACGCTGACGTTCATGTTTATTCTAAAAATCTTTACATTCATTGCGCATTTTCCAATTTGATTATTATAATTATTTATTTGATCTTTTTGTTATGTGCACGCTTTGGTATAAACCTGCATAGAACAAACCTACAAACAAATAGAATAAACAAAGCATTGTAATATTCGAATGATTAATTTATAAATGTTTGAGTGACGGAACGAATAGTATTTTATTCGATCCCCAACAACCGCAAATAATAATAATAATCGTCACAGTAACGTAATTTGCTTTGTGCTCGAGTACATATCAATAATAATTGCATTGATTCCGAGAGTCCTTTGGCAGGATATCAGCCGGAGGGCTGACAAATGCGGTTGACACGCCGTTTGATCAAACAGAGTTATTAATAATGGAACGCTGCGAGTGTACTGCGTTTGGCTAAATGCTAATTTTACGTCAACATGTATATTTAGCTGACGGCCCGAAACGACTGAAGCAGAAATGGGCAGGGGCGGCGAGGCATTGGATGAGGGGGTGTGCGATGAAGGGGGTTGCGAAAAAATAATGTAATATATAAACAACAGCAGAGGAGAGGTGATAAATAATGATAAAAAAAAAGGACGAGAAGGAATGAGTGAGCGAGTGGAGTGTGCAAAGAAATAAGATCTGGATTGAAATGGGTTTTAAAGTACCTGCTGCCTATACACGAAAATACACCCATCCACACTCAACTTTGACGTGTGACAAGCCGCGGGTATTAAATAACATGTTTTATCTGTACAGTCTTCAATTTCAATTCATGCAAATTGTGTATCTTGTCAGGCTTCGTTCGCATCCCGCGCCGCCTCTTGTTTTTAAAAGGTGCTCTCTTTGTAACGGAATATTTTCCGCGGGGGAAAAATCTCCAGAGATTAAACGTAATTGCTCTTCCACTCTTACATATCCGGGGGAGCCGCTGGAAAGCTCTCAAAGAGAAAACTGAAAGAGGAGAAGGAAAACGAACAAAAAATATATAAATGAAGTTGATAACGAACGAAGCGAACGGCCACGAATTGAAGCTCCAGCGTTAATTTCATTGTTCACTGCTTGGCGTGGCTGAAGAGCTTTCGTGTACACACGTAAACACACACAAAGTCAACCGACTATAAAAGTAATTGGGATCACAGGAAGCACTCTGAGCCATTAGTTATGCACCTAACTGGTATTTAATCTTCCATTTAGTGCATTTACTTTTATTTTCACTTACAAAATAATCCAAAACCAACAACTTGAAAAATAAATTCAACGTGAAAATTAATCATTTACTTGATCTTATTATATACAATTAAGTATTTGCATAAAGTTCTCCCATTTAAACTACATTCAGACATATAATTTTTACATTTATTTTGTATCATAATATAAACTATTTAAATCATTAATACGAAAATAAATCAGAAATTAATAAAAAGAAAATTAATAGACATTATAATAAGTAACAACATTCTATTTCCTTTAGCAGCAAAATTAAATAAAAGCAGATTTTACTATATTTTACCACACGACTTTAAATCGTTGTATAACTTATATCAAGTACCAAAATCAATGCACAAGAAACCAAATAAGTAATCAATGTATTTTTTAGTTGAAAAATTGTAAAATACATTATGTTGATTAACATGGTCTAAATACTTTTCGAGTTTCAAAATTGACCAAAAATATAGAGATTACATTATATTTGAATAGATTTGTGTAAAGCAAAATATTGAAAATGCAAACATTTATATATTTTCTGTAATATCATCGACAATCGGCTTACAGAAACATGAGTACGTCACCACATATTATTCAATACATTATGTAATACCTCGTTTAACGGCGTAGATACGTTCCACGAAACTTAGCCGCAACGCGAAAAGCCGTATAAGGAATCAATTATTCTAATACAAATTCATACAAATTCAATGGGATCTGTTCCAAATTTGCTAATTATGAAACATGGTTTATCATTCAAAATGCATTTTATCTTTTTATTACATTTAAATCAAAAATACATACATAACAATTACATACATTTGTATATAAAATAATAACAGAATCCAAAAAACCAACAATAATCTATAAACAAAAATGAAACAACTTCATGTTACATAAAATATGTGTATGTATACATACATATTTTTTTAAATGGTTTTAAACTGAAGACGATGAAGAAATGATAACCCGCAGATCACTATAGTCATCATTTTTCGTTGGTAAGGATGGGCCTGGCTTAAAAAAATTGTCCAAAGTTGTTTGTCTTGCCTTTTTGTCTATTTCGTTCTTCAGTGATTTATAACAGCTAATGGCTGAGTTAATTCCTCGCGAAACTTTAGCACTACATTCAACGGATCGTTTTCAAGGAGGATGTTTATTCCTTGTTCGAAATAGGAAAAAGCTTTCTACAAATTTTTTGATGTTAGCTGTTTGGATACAACAGGTTCTGTCTCTTCATCAAATGCCGGTTCTTCTTGCAATTGAATGAGTTCTTCATATGAAAGGGGTTCCCTATCATCTTCAAGTAGTCCAAGCACATTCACGCACATGCACGTTCGTTCAAACTTTGAAATCAGAGATCATGTTCTAGATCCAAAATGTTTTGCCTAATTTCAGGAAGAAAATTAACTTCTGCATGAGTCCTTTTTACACATTCTGGCCATATTTGTTCCAAACATGGTTCATTTTTTGTTAATTTTCATTCCTTTTTGGTCGTAAACCGAAAACTAAGGCACGTTTTCGATTTACGACTAAAAAGGGCCGTTATAGCAAAATGTCGTAATAATAAGAAATATATCGTAATGAAAAAACCATAAGTCTTTCTGCCCTATAAATATTATTTTCTTGAAATTAGTCATTATTTTATCATTATTTAAAAAATAAGAGTTCAATTAAAGTTATTTCAAAAAAGTAAATTAATTTCAATCATATTTAAAAATTTATGCAGAAAGTCCTCCGTTGATATGCCAAATTGTGGCTAAACAATATGTTTAAATAAAAATATAATACTTATCATTAAAGTAGAGATTCAGATCATATACAAACATGTTTAAATAATTAGTAAAATAACAGAAATCTCTGATTGCAAAAATAGTAGGAGGACTGCCTCCAACACATTTATCATCATCATTCATCTGCAACATATGTATAATGCGGCCTATCAATTTATTCGCAATATTAACTCTTCATGCTCCTATTCCAGTAAAATGAAGATCATTTTTAAAGCACTTATACCTAGAAAGCGATTCGGCATACGTTAAAATAGACTAGTGGAGAGTTCCTAAACAGAAAATATTTTGAAAATACTACAAAAAAGTTGCCGATCTATGGGTTAAGCAAGCTTCATATTAAACTGGTTTTTATTGGTAAATATTTTTTCCAGCAACATTTTCAGCAATTTAATACTTAACAACATAACTTGAAATAACCTAATTAGAGAAAACTATGCTATTGATATATTAGGTTTTGAATTACTTAATTTATATCATTATTTAATTAGTATTTGTAACGCTATTATAAAAGGAAATAAGATCTGGGTCCAAATGTTCACGATCAAATGATGGTAGTAACATAACTGTTTATACCTTACATTTAGTTAAATTGATAAATACATATTACTTATACATTTACATTATTCCTGACATTCCTCCAGTCAAAGTGCGCAATCAACTACAGTATATAATTTAATTTTAAGGCAGTTTCTATAAAATTTTACGTATTGTTTAGTATGAATACTATCAAACAGTTAATATCTTAGTCAAATTTTATAGGTTAATCTGAATATATATTTTTAATTAGAATAGAAACCTTTATTATCAATTTTATTGGCCACAAATTATGTTGTCTGCCTTTGTTTTAATTAAAGTTATAATTGTCTATATAAAAAAAAGTAATATAAATAAATTATTACGTAATAACTATAATTTCTCAACCAGACTGCATTTATTATCGTGGTAATGGTAATGTACATGCCTAATATTCACATGCTCATCCATCCATCTGATGATGATAAAACTGAGCGATAGAACGAGACAGATAGTCGGTGGAGTAGAGCGTATGAGAGAGGGTCTGAATAACCTCCCGCATGTTTCTCATGTTCTTTATTACATAGTTACAGTTATTTATTGCTTCCTTTGTTATCTAAACGGGCGTGTGTGATGAATTAATTCAGTTTACGGCCACGATATGCAGACCGAATTACCTGATATTATTATTTAAAATGGTTTATTCATTAAGCGCGCCAACAAATTACTGTATCCGCGTGTGCAGTCCATTCGTAATCCAGACACGACTTAGGTCACGGATACCAATATCCGATTGCGTGTTAATCATGCATACACCCAGCCGACATACACACACACAAAAAATCAAGAGTTTCTTGATAAAAAAAAGATGAAAGCTCTTTATTTAATAACCTTGACCTCAAACATGCATTTTTTTAAAGTTTGCTATATTAAGAATGTCCTGATAAAAAAAACGGTGAATGGTCTATAAGAGCCTTGACCTCAAATATCATCTTTTTAGAAAAATTACTATGCTAAGGGTTGTACTTTTTTTATTTTTTCAATACTCCAAAAAAACATCTAACCTAATATTATAGTTAGAAATAATGACCTCAATAACTATCTGTATTGAAAATATAATCAATTTTGTTTCTTATTTATGGTTAGTAAGAAATAAAAGATTTCTTGTTAAAAAAAGTATTGATTTATAAGCTAAATATTATTGTTAAATCATTTCATAAACGTCCTCTTGTGTTTTTCTATACAAAAAAACAATTTTAAAGTATTTATAAGGCATTAGTAGTTACTAGGAAACACATCAGGTGGGAATACTTCTTTCAATTGACGTATGACTTATATAGCACAGATAAACACAACTAAAATAATAGTAACAAAATATGTGATTGGGATGATCTTTTTCAATTTCCTCTTCATTTCCTTTGTATTTCCTGCTAATAAGGTTTTCTTTATCTTTCAGTAAGTGTAAAAGAGTGGATTATACAAAGAAACAAGATCTATATTGATATATACACTCAAACGTAGATAAGTTCCACGAAATTTGGCCGCAAAGCGAAAAGCCGTATAAGGAATCAATTATTGCGCTTGCGCAAGATTGGCAATATATATCTACATCGAAAATGCCGTTATAGCGAAACATTTTAGGCCGTAAATCGAAAGCGTGCCTTAATTGAAGAGGACCGTTATAGCGAAATTAAGAGCGAGTTTGAGTTGAATTTTTCTTGTTTTATATTGGAACATTTTTTTTTATTCTAGGAAAATGACAAAATGTTTTATTTATAATGTCCTTTTGAAAAAGTTTTAGTTTAGTTTGAAAACTAATTATACATTGTGAGAGGTCTGATATTATATTATCTTTCCCCTGCAATTGTAAATTCAGTGTTTGCAAATGTTCCATGACATCAGTCAAAAACATTAAGTCTTGCAGCCACTCGTCATCATCTAATTCTGAATAGGTTATTTCCTTTTCTTTTAGAAATGCAGTTATCGGATCAAACAAATCATCTACTAAGAAATTAATGTCATTTGGAAGTTCTTCGTCCTTTAATTCTTCAATAAAATTTTTGAACTCTCGATTATTTTTTGCATTGGAGCAAATGTTATTTACAATGTGTAACACTGCTTTTATAACATCAGGATATTTTAGATATTTTGTAATGAGATCTTCTCGGTGAATTATACAATTATATAAATTGTGGAATTTGAAAATGATCTCCTTAAAAACCCAATGAGATCGATTTTTTACACAGCATTGCCGGAGCTCCATCAATTTGCAATGCTTACAAGTTTTTTAAGCGGCACATCAAAAGTTTATCATTTTCAATATCGACACCGCGAGTTGACTCTTGAATTTCTACTAAATCTAATAATTCTTCTTCAACAACGTAGTCAGGTGAAATAAAACGTATGAAAACTGCCAATTGCGGAAGATCTGTGATATCTGTCGATTCATTCGATTACGGACAATTACTCCACTATTTCTGTTCGTTCGTCAAATTTGTTACAACGTTGCACTAAGTCTTTTCGTATTTGTTGTCAGTAATTTAAAAGACGTTTTGTAACAAATACGGAACGATAATATATTTTTTTTAATATGATAGCATAAAAATGTAAAGGGAACTCGGGTATATTTATCGAGAGCCACAAATAATCCTTCCGAGAGCCGCATGTGGCTCGCGAGCCGCAGGTCTCCCCCCTGATATATAGCATACCATTCAATTTATTATTCAACAATTTACGTCTATCTTTATTTTGTAAAATTACCAGATATATATTTAAAAATCGGCAAATTATGTCAATCCTATAAATCCAAGGAAATAATCCTCTATTTTCGAGGATATTAGAAGATTCAAAGAAAACAATATTTCATTGAAAAATATATTAACATTTCAAAGAAAATAATATATAAAATTGACTTCTTATTGAAAATCTCTGGTATAACAGAAGCAGAATTGAATAACATTTATTCATATATCACTAATTTCAAAATATCCTAGTTTTTACCATGATTTTACGTGTTAAAAAAATTAAATGGAAAATTATTAAAGTCGGCTTTTTGGCAATCTCTAAAATATAACTTCGTGTGCTTCTCTTTTATTTGAAATTTATTGATAAAATAAAAATATGTATAAAAAAAGAAATTAAAATTCTAAAAGATCCATTATGGCGTAAAGTATATTTTAATTATTGTATATAACTAATATTAGTAAAATTAATGTCCAGAAAATGTAACATAGGGCAATTTTTACGGACAGCGTCTAACAATATTTGCAAAATATTAAAATTAATTATTAACATATTATAAATAAATCATATAAGTTAAATATTTTAATAAACTGTTACGAGTTCATTCCGGCACCTGTTGCAGTACCGTCTGCTTTTAATTTTGTCCTGACTATAATCGTATTCCTGGCAGTGTTTACAGATTTTTATACTGCTTTGGCCTACAAAAGAAATTGTTTTACTAAATAATCTGTTGAAAATCTCTTCGCAGCTTGACAGATTATTTTGGGGGTTGCTGTCAGATATTATTTTTGTTGCTCTGCTATTATTGATAAACGGAGAAACTTCTTCATATTGTCTCATATGGTTAGCATAAGTTTGGTCTTCAATGGGCAGATCGAAGGACGTTTGGTCGTTCTTTTTATGTGATTGCGGAATTGAACATTCAGCCGGCAGTTGCTGTTTTTCGTTCTGGTTTGTAGACTGTTGTTCCATTGAATTTTTGTCTGCTTTTTCTTTTCTAATTTTACAAATGTCAGGCACCTCCGTTTGTATCATTCTTGTATTATTATCTGGTGAAGAGCAGTTTATGGATTCTGATGAAGGTTCTTGCGGTCTCACTTGACGCTTATCTTGCGAAAGCAACAGAAATTGTTCCGTAATTTTGTCAAACTTGATTTTTTTAATCTGCATACTCAAAAATGCAACTTCCATTTTTAATTCGAGATTATTGGATGTTTCTGAACACTCTCCTATGAGTTTATTTACACGTTCGACACAAGCCTCAAGGGCTTTCAAGTTTTCTTCATCTGATGATTGCATCTTTTAAAATAACCTCACTTATCGTTAACTTAGTGTTACACGTCCGCACTCGACGCTGTTCAAATAAAAATGGGTGCTGTGGGCAAATATAAGAATTACAAATGTTTAACCTCTCCAAATATGACAAATAACTAATAACTATCTCATATTTCTTCTTATGTTCTAAACCATGATATTTTTATCCATTATTTGTAACTTGTATTTACATAATAGTCTTTAATTATATGCATTTGGTGGAAGTTTCTTGTATTGATGTCGCATTTTTTATTTATCTGAGGAATGTTACCAAAATACGAGAGTAAATGCAATTACTTTGCCCATTCAACGTGATTATTTAACTTAATTGCACAGACTAATATATATTCGAAACTGTATTTATTTCTAGAATAATTTATTATTCTTCCATCCTTTTACCATGAAAGTAAAGTATGTGAAACTATGCAACTTAGATCGCATCTTAATAAATTAGCAACCAGTGAAGTTAAATTATATCAAGAATAAAATAAATGTGCAGTTTCAATCTGTGCGAACGCAACGAAGACGGTATATTTCATTTTTAAACCGTCTCAATTTTGAAAATTATAATGAATATCACATGAATTTCCATTCTGATTTAAATTTTTGTAACTACTACTTCTTTTGTGAAATTATAAACAGGAAATTTGTTAACAGGATTTTACATTTTAAGGATGTAATAAACATTTGGGTTTGATTCTTTTCATTTGAGTTTTGTTGACCAAATATATTTATTTATATAAAAAAAAACATGACGATACTTAGAATATAAACAATTAAGATACATTACGGCTACATTTTACTTTTGATAAAAAAAATGATTAAAATACACATTATATTTGAACTATTAACTGTTATTTAACAATATTATTAAAACCAATCATATTTATTTATTGGGATGTAACTATTAAGTAAACATTGCATTATCGAATTATCACAGATAATTTCGTATTTGCATAATATTACATTCTTAATAGTTTTTCAATAAATCAAATATATTTAAAAATATTAAGTTAATTATTAGTAGTAGGCCTGCTATTTCTAAAAATGAGTATAAAATAAAATTTGTTAAATTGAACGATTTCTTATGAGTCAACATTCTGCAGGTTCTATTCTTCTTGCTGCCTAACAGTATTCTGGATTTTATTTTTTTATTTACACTTAACTTACTTATTTTTCATTGTTACGTATATAATTGCATTTAAAACAGTGTATACACTTTGTTTTAGTCCTAGAACAGTAACTGGTTTAGAAAATAGTGTCTTTATATTTAAAATACCTTCATTGTTTTGCATCTCCAAAAGATCGACGTTGAATATCGGAAGTTTTTGCATCTCTTTCCTTAGATGCCTCACATTGACCCTGTATGATTTGTATATCTCAGGATTATACCTATGATAGATTAACCGTTTGCGATCTAGATATTTCGGAATTAGAATAAGTATTGTATTTTGTATGATGTACCACGAGAGAGAGTTTTTAAGTCGGATAATAATTCTTCTGAATTGGTAAAATTGTTCACATTTAGAGCACATTTGTCTTCATAACACTGTCATTAGCTGATTTTCTGCTGGATAGTTTGCCGATAACATTAGTTGCAAGGTGTGCTTTGGTCAAGTATCTGTCGTTCTTCTGAGTAGATTTCCTTTTTTTAATTTTTAGATTTGGTCTCCGTCAATTCAGAACAGGTTTCCAAAATTTTCTCTTCAGTTTGAGCCTCCGTTAATTCAGGGATGATTTCTGATGTTGTCTCTTCTTCAGTTTGAGATACGGCCTCCTTTAATTCAGAGTTGTTTTTTGATGTAGTCTCTTCTTCAGTTTGAG
>JAFMTC010001150.1:196451-222812 GCA_018845635.1 Nicrophorus orbicollis
TCCTTTAATTCAGGGATGATTTTTGATGTTGTCTCTTCTTCAGTTTGAGATATGGCCTCCTTTAATTCAGATTTGATTCCTGATGTTTTCTCTTCTTCAGTTTGAGATGAGACCTCCTTTAATTTATGATTGATTTCTAATTTTATCGTTTCTTCAGTTTGAGATATGGCATCCTTTAACAAAGAGTTGATTTCTAATGTTGTCTCTTTTTCAGTCTGAGAGATGGATTTCGGTAATTCAAAATTGGCTTCTAATGTTGTTGTTTCTTCAGTTAGAGTTAAGGCTTCCATTAACAAAGAGTTGATTTTTTCAGTTTGAGATATGACCTCCTTTAATTCGGAGTTGATTTCTGATATTGCCTCTTCTTCAGTTGGAGAGATGGACTTCGTTAATTCAGAGTTAATTGCTAATTCAGACTGTTCAGATATGCAAACCGTTTGTTTCATAGTTGTATCGTTATTATCTGGTGAAGAACTATTTGTGGAATCCGATACTGGTACTTCCGATGCAACAGGATTTTCATTAGATTGCTCATTCGAAGTTAC
This sequence comes from Nicrophorus orbicollis, assembly GCA_018845635.1. Taxonomy (NCBI): domain Eukaryota; kingdom Metazoa; phylum Arthropoda; class Insecta; order Coleoptera; family Silphidae; genus Nicrophorus; species Nicrophorus orbicollis. The sequence continues at coordinate 196,997 of JAFMTC010001150.1, forward strand.
AACAGTTTTTTGCTCTGTTCTGGAAAGTTTGATTTTTTTAATCTGCGTGTTCAAATATGCTGTTTCGATCATAACCATTTTTATATACATAACACATGTTTTTTGAAAGTTTTCCAATATCTTGTTTATACGTTGGATATTATCCTCGAGGGCTTTAAAGTTTTCTTCTCCTGTTGGCTCCATCTTTTACAATAAACAAAATTATCATTAACTTACTATTACACGTACGTACACTTCACTGATCAAGTGAAATATGTAGATTGATCCACGTGATACTGTAAATCGAGGATAAGTATACTAACGCGTTTATCACGGCTACGATTGATGAATTCGAAAAAAGTAAATTTATTTTATACGAATGTTTACTCCTGCAAAAAAAACTATAGTCGTTTATAGTCGTTTGTATTGCAAATATTCACTTTCAACTTTACCACAGATTTTTTGAACAGAATTAAAATTTATAATATATTTATATACAAGCAAATAAGTATTCACTTAAATTTATGTACAATATTTATAATTAAAAAATATTAATGTGAAATGCAAAACAACAAACACATCAAAAGAAATTATATGTATTAATTCATATATATTTTTATAATTAATGTTTTTCTTTCAGATTTAATGGATTGGATACTAAAACTAACATTAATTACTCAATAAACAAGTAAATTAAAATTAATTATTCAATAAAGTAATAAAATGTTCGCATTCTAAGTTTTTTTATAAAATTATATGAAACATCATTTCAATGAATAATTACAATTATTATATAATTATTTATGCGCAAAAATTATAAAGTAATTAATATAACATTTTGGGCGATAAGACCAATAGTCGGTAGCCCTTTGCCCCTTAATTAAATTAGAATTATATATTTTTTTAATTACAAGAATTATGTATTTTATTTGTTATGTTTATTTAGATTTGTTTATTTGTGTGGTACACTTAATGGGCAAAAAAATATATTACATTATTATAAAATGTTGATTAAACGAGCTATCAAAATCAACCAAGCCAAAAAAAATATAATGCAAAAAATCTAAATTTTCAAGTTATTTAGTAATAAAGCAATATATGACTAATTACAATTATAAAACTAATAATTTAAGGAAAAAAGTGGATCGAATGAATTAGGGAAGATACTAATTTGTATACCGAGAGACTAGTCACACTTGAATGAAAACCATTAGCTTTGAAGTAAATTTTGTCATGGTTATTATGAAATATTTTATATCGAGTCCCTTGATATAGAATATGTAGTTATAAAAATATATCTAAACCGATTTCTAAGTACTTTATTAGAATATAGAAAAGTTTAATCAATACAGATTAATAATAATGAACATAATAGAAAATTATATATAATCTTTAACTAAAATTACAAATTTTCCATTTTTGCGTTTGTTTCTCTATGAAAATGAACTACATGATAATACTAACAAATATGCTAAATATATAATATAATAGAATTAAGTATATATTATTAAACATATTTATAGACCAAATTAGGTCTTTTTGACTAGACGTATTTTTAAGTTTCCTTAGTTTATTTGTTGTAAAAAATATTGAGATCAATTTAATCAATACTATTGTTTGCATTTAATATTGTAACGTTATTATAATACTTATTTGGAATAGGTTGTTATACTGTAAAGAAAATTACTATCTATTTGGGTTTTCAGGGTTGTATTCGGAAGTTGAACACGTAATTTATGATTAATGTAGCGTGCGATATATAGGGCACATTCGTTTCTTTTTTGTGTTAGATTCCGTAACCTCGATCATTTCCTCCAGAAGATTTGCTCGAACGGGCAAAAACATTAAGCCGGGGCGGGCGTAAATGGAGTTCGCGCGGATAAATCTTGGGGAAATTCCTTATCAATTTAATCTCGATTATCGGGGATCGTTGTCTCGTAGGAGGCGACGGCGGTTTGAGGTTATAACGGCGCTGCGGAAGGGCGGAAGGGGGTGGCTGTCGGTCGTCGTGCGGAGGGTTTGTAGCAGTCGAGCTACGGACCCCGGAATGATAAATGACGTACTCATAGTAATTACCTCCTAAGTTATGGCTCATGGCGTGTATGAAATATGGTATCGCTCCGCACGCAATTACCGAGGGGTTATTTATCTTCGAGCGCGAGCCCTTCGCGCGAAAGAGACACCCTCCGCCATTCATGGTCGCTTCTTTATCTCCGTCGTCTGGATAGAGGTGCGGGTGCGATAGAGAGAGAGAGAGAGAGATGTATTGAACAAGACGGGTCTGATAAACGATGTACGAGCCCCAAAGCTCGGACAATAAGGAATTTGTTTGGTCGAGTTTATCATGTAAACATCCACTGCGGCGCTGATAACGAGACCCCCTTAACCAGATTTATTGCGTCCAGATTTGCACGGATTATTCATAAAACACTTAATGGATGTTCCGCCTGGTACTCCAATTAAATACATGGCTACCATTGAATGCCGCACGTCCATCTATGCTTCGCCGCTTTTCAATTGTTAATTACTTGTGCACTGTCCAATCATGTATAACCACAACCTTCTCAACAAAATATTTTATTTGAAATATTTCAACTAGATCCTAATTTAATTATGTTATTTCTCATAAATTACAGTACAAGCAAATCATACAAATCTTGAAGGCCTGATTTAAATCAATTGTCTTTTTTTTGTTACAATTTGTTCGATGTGAACGTTAGGAACATGGTAACATTAGTGGCGTTAAGATGTTCCTAACATGTATCTGTTTATTTTGTTTTGTTTTAGTTAATCAAATGGCAACTCTTAGCCTCTTGGCTTGAGTCGTTGTCTATCTCTGGGGAGACACAGATTTGATTCCTGGTCACACCAATCCCCAATCAGATATAACACAGGGTCTTATGATCCTAAAAAATCATCAAAGGACTATTTGACAGTGTTCAATGGTTCTAAAATAAGTGTCTGCTTTAATATGCAAGGAATTGAAACGATTCAATTATTTTATTGTCTCTCTATTGTCCAGAAGGTTGAACACCAAAATCTGTTAGATATAAACGTTATAAACTTCATGGTAATATTTCTTAGCATTTATCTGTTTATAAATATTATGTTTTAGTTAATTGAGTCTTAACGATTTAAACTTTTTGTTATCTCTCTTTCGTACAGATTGTCTGTCAACACGTAGTCATGTGAACTGCAAATGCACCCTGGATTCGGCAATTCATCACATCGTGGGTCAGAGGTATCTCAATAACCTGACTACCGAGCTTCTTCAATTGATCAGAAACAGAAAAAAGGCTAAGAAAGAATATCAACGAACTTTACACCCGGACCACAAGAAAATCCTTAATAAACTCTCTGCTCAGGTGCACGAAGAGCTCTAAGCACACAGGAACGACTAAAACAGCTGGCTAACAATAACACCGACATCTACATGGTATTAAAAACGCTGAGATAAAAGCGATACCAGTTCCTGCCAATCCATGGCGAAAACAGTGTAAAGACCACTGATGAGGATGAACACGAATAGATTATTTAGCTATAACAAATAGAAACGTAAGATGCTCCCTGAGAAGCATTCCGAATAATTCAATAATAAAACCAGCAACCTCCAAAGAGCTACTCAAGAATAAAAGTTTGTAAAAGTTACAAGTGAAGTAAGCATCAGGTATCGACGGCATCAGCTACAGTATAATCTAACAAGACATTTACGCACATATTATCAATCATCAAGGCGATACTGAGGTGACATAACTTCCCGGAGCCCTGGATAAAGGGCTACAAAAGCAACAATCTCCAGTTCCCCCAGAACAACAGCCTGATCAGTTAACTACCCTGTTTGGCCAATATAGCAAATATCTAAAGGAATATCGAAACACATCCTACATAAGGAACATAACGCTATCAAGTTATGAAATCAGATTTTTTATCAATTTGTTATTTTATTTTAAATAAAATTGGGACAAAAGGACACAATGATAATATTTTACAATTTTTATTGTAAATACTTTAAAATATCACTAATTTGGTAGTATCATTACAATTAGTTATGTTAAATATAATATTTCTTACAAAATTCTCACAAAAATAATAAGACTTTTTATCAGTTTATTTTTTTGTTGCCTATTAAGTGCAATTACTATGCTAAATATAATATAAAATATGTTTGAAATTTATGAATATGGAAATTATATTAAATTATATGTATACACCACATACAATGCATACCAAAACTAATTTATAATTTCTTTAATGCTGAGAAACTCCAGATTTTATCTGTGCATTTATGTATTGTCATGAATAAACATTTAGTTATAATTAATAGTTAATCTAGATCATTCTTAAAAAAACTTTATTATTTTCCATGAGAAGCAAACAAAAATATATTCCGTTATAAATATTTTATTGATTAATTATACCTTTGTATTTTGATATCATTTTAGTACCAGTTTGAGTAAAAAGAAATATGTAAATGTGTATTTATGAATGTTGTTAACATAAATAATATATCAATGTAAATTAATGTACTTAATTATCAATTATTATTAAGTCCACAAAATTTCAAATAAAAATTGAAAAAAAATAATGATACGTTCCACGAAATTTCGCCGCAAAGCGAAAAGCCGTATAAGGAATCAATTATTGCGCTTGCGCAAGATTGGCAACATATAGACATATCGACATGGAAAAAAGTGTTTTTACCGTTATAAGGAAACATTTTAGGCCGTAAATCGAAAACGTTCCTTAATTGAAGAGGGCCGTTGTAGCGAAATGACGTATAAAGATCGGCCGTATAGCGAGGTATTGGTGTACTTAAAATAATGTGAGTATTAATAGATATATGGAATAACGAACTAAAAGGTTAATAAATCATGAGATCTTGTAATAGAGGAATGTATTAGTTAATTTAAGAAATGAGGATATGGTGGGTATGTGATGTTTCAGTTCCAGAGGGTGTTAGAAGATAAGAAAGTTGCCGTTTATTAAATGTAGGTGGAGCCGCTGTGTGCATAGTAATTGAGTAAACGAGAAGAGAATTTTCTTCACGAGGGAAAAGTTGGCGATGAAGTGTTCGCCGCTTTTCCGGGCCGGAGAGAATGGAAAACATAGATACCGATAATTTGTTGACTGAATATCTTATGCGAAACGTGGCCCCGGCTCAAATTTAGTGCTCAGGCTTCTAAAGAGATGGTAAGAAATGATGATGCCTTAGTATGAAATTCTCTACAGCCAAAATATGTACAGCAACAAGGGGCAAATGATTTCGCTTGAATTTATTTAAATATATACAAAATTTTATTAAAAAATAAATAAATTCCAATAAACATGAATAAGATATAAAATATAATTTTAAAAAGAAGCTGAAATAATACTAACAAAAATGGTAAACATATTTATAGACCAAACATTGGACCAATGAGGTCTTTCTACCCTAAGTGTATATTAAACTACAATTGTATCAAACAGTTTTTGAAAAATCTTGACATTGCAAATAAGTATTAAAGTACATATGAATCTTACATTTCTGTGAAATTGTTCTAATCGTAAATTATTGGATTTAAATAAAATTACAAACAGCGAATGGTAACTAAAAAAATAAAAGTATTTACGAAATATTTCGGAACGTAATTGTAGGCTAATAATAGTTTATAAAAAATGTGAAGTACAGGTCTCTAACAAAAAAAAAGTATGTAGGAAGCCGGGACTATAATTTATACCTTTAATTTAGTGGCATAAGGAAAGTCGTAAAGCGCGAGACGGACGGACGATAAACCGCGAGAAATAATAAATAATTAATAAGGCGCAAGTTCTTCTTCCACTAATTCCACGCTCCGGGTCAGACCGAAAACGCAGCATTTAACATGAAAGATTTGTAGATTAAAATTGAATTTACGACATCTAAATGACTTTAATTAACACGTTTTATTCGAATGCTGCGCTGACGCAATTTACGATTCACGTGAAGCTATTTTTGTGGGAGAGCGCTCATTAAAGTTATAAATGCAAAGAGCGAGCCCGTATAAAATTTAATTTGCCATAAAATTTTCGAAATTGTATACATGCATGAATGCTTGTGTATGTGTGTGTACATATATATATTTAATAATAACCGAACGCGTTTGCATAAATTACACACCCTGACCAATAATCTTCTCGTCTTTGGACGCTGCCAACCTACGAAACATTAAAATATGTTTGTGTCGTAAATTATTCGAGCAATTTAAATAAAACTGTATTCAAATCGTCGAGCAATAAACCAATTATATATGTAAAATCTTTCATATACGTTCATTATTCAATTAGTAAATAGAAAGTTTGGCATTTATTTACAAAATTTAAATAAAGGTTAATTCACATTGGAATATTATTGCCTTTTTAATTTAGTTGTTCGGAAAATAATTAACAATGATAATAAGGTAAATAAACAGAAAAATGAACAATTTATACAATTATTCTGGGGGCAGAAAGACCGATGGTTTTTAGCCTTTTAGACCATTGGCAGTAATTGTATGTTCTTTTTCTTATAATTATATGAATGTTGTATTATTTTGTTCACTTTTGCAATTAAAATGATGAATAATATAATATTCTAATAAAACTGAAGAAAAAGTAAACAACTGCTATACCATATTACAAATACCTACTGACCAATCTTTCCATCCATTGAGACGGATGCTTTGCAACGAAATCAAACAAACGAATTCAATCTTGTAGTAATTTGCCTTGGTTTCTTTAATACCATGATACAAATATACAAGATACAACGAAGCTCATATGTACGGTCACTAAGGCCCATGATTCATGAGTTTAAGACTATAAAATATTGAAATATTTGCTAAGCATGGGTATTTTCGTCCTCAATCAATTATTAAATTTTATAAAAAAAAATGTCAACATTGATTTTTTCGACAAAATATTAGTTTCATTAAGATCTTCTCAGTCTTTATTAAAAAAAAAAAAAATTTTCAGACAAAAAAAACTTTAGTTTGATTCGCTAGTAAATAACAATAATTAGTAGGTTGCATCATGTAACATTGTTATGTATAACCATGTCATTCCTTATTGTATTGGTTTTATTGGTTATTGTAAGTACGTTCTCCTTAAAGACGTACATTTCCGTTTAGGATGATTCCATACCCTAATCACTAGATAGACCGGCTATCTTAATTTAATGGACCATTCATGTAGTGATAAGACTACAGACCTTTTAGCATCCTGTTGTGACTATTTTTACCACTACCGAATATTAGGATAAGTAATATACACATTTATGGGCGACTTTCCACCTGCATGGAAATCCCATCCCCTACTGCCACTGCTATTAGTTAGTATAAAATAAGATGTTCATGTAATATCAAGCTAGTATTTAGTCTTTAACAATCTTCGAAGTACAGTCTTAGCTGGGGGAGCTAACGAGTAACTTAGAAGAAGAATGTAACTCTTAGTTAATAAAACAGGAGATCAACACTTATATAGTTGACTTCTCCATAAAAACTGTACAATAAAACTACTTAGAATATTTGTATTTAACATTCATAAACCCCTCAAAGACTCCACAACGACGTAACTACGAGATAATCCACGGTGTCCAAAGATTTTAATCCCGGGACAACATATTGAAATGGCTATCAATCAATTTCAATATGATGATTAATAAGATTCACCCCAATTGCGATTATTTTAAATAAATTTTACAAATGGCTGTCAAATAAAATAATGCATGATTTTTAGTTGGTTTAACTCCAAAATTGGTAAATTGTTTAGTAATTTTCTTGAAGACATGATTTTTACATTTTTCACCTCCAAATGCCATAATAATTAATTGGTTACACTTCAAAATTGATATAATATTTAGTAGGTTTCACAAAGAAGTTCAGTAGTTTGATTTTAATATTTTTCTCTTCCAAATGCTATGATTGTTATAGGGTTTCATTTACAAATGGTTGGCATATAATATGTTTGATTTTTAGTTACTTTACTTGTTTCTTTTTATATATTTCACTTCAAAATGCTATGATTTTTAGTGGGTTTCACTTCCAAACGGCTGACAAATAAGGTAATATATATATATATATGACTTTGGTTTCACGTCAAAATTATTACAACAGTTAATAGGTTTCACGTAGTCATGGTAATCAAGAAGTTCAGTTGTTTGATTTTAATATTTTTCTTCTCCAAAGGCAATGATTGTTGTGAGGTTTAACTTCCATATGGCTGACATATAATATATATGATTTTTAGTTGGTTTCACTTCAAAATTATTATAATAGTTAGTAGGTTTCACGTACGGTTATCAAACAAGTTTAGTTGTTTGACTTTTAATATTTTTCACCTTATTTGGAACTGAAACTGAAATTTTAATAAAATTAAATTTCTAGGCCTATTAACACGTTGACACTTTTGAAATTATCCAAATCTTCAAATTTTGCAATTTGGTAAATTACATTTTTTAGGACCAGTTGAATACCCAGTTTTCGGTACCATTTATTTCCTTTTCAAATTATGGTATAAGATATTATTTGATCTGAATATTCAATACCGAATTTTCTTTTATTATTAGTAACAACAGGTAGTGGTTTAAAGTTTTTGGATAACTGTTGGCTTGCTGAAGTACTTGAAATATTATTTGTACTTAGTACTAATACTAATACTATGATAGGACGATATTTTGTGGATAAAAATCTTACTTTTCATCAAACTCCAGTTGAGTATTACGATTCCATTAATATCCTCTTTAGTTGCAATTTTCCTATTTTAGTTTACAAAGAAGAACGTCGAAATGATTTTTTTGTTATTTCATAGAATTTCATGAACATACAAACATATTAAGTAAGAATTATATTATAGTGGCCTAGTGGACGTATTTTTTGTAACGTGCTAAACAAGTAAAAAATAGTTGTAAAATTATTTATTGATATAACACCAAAATAGTTATGATACTTATTAGGTTTCACTCCAAAATGGCTCTCATACAAGTTAAGATGTAGTATGTGGTTGAACCAAATTGCTATGATTCTTAGTAAGTTTACAACCAAATGTTGATAGCCAAATTCAGTTGAATGATTTTTATTTAGTTAAATTATATATGTTCAAATATATATACAAATTCATAATTCAAACATGCATTTTTATACTTTATACTATAAAAACTATATTTCGTTGTAGTAGATTTGTAAAGTATAAATTTATATCAAGAGTTGATAAAAAAATCTACGGTTCAATTTCAACTATAGTGATAGTTCTTCTATAGCATTATCTATCGAGCTGTTTTTTTACATACATTAACATTTAGCACGTACCAATACTTCAAAACTCGGTTTGCCATTTTTCAAAAATCAAAATTTGTCGTATAATTCAACTTCTCCGTCTTGTTGAATCAATCTATAAGCTATAAAAGTGCACTTAGAAAGTTTTGCCTATACACTAATTATTTGAAAGGAAGAAATGCTGCCCGTTTTGGTGCATCACATTAAATTCACTTTCAGAAAGAAATATTTAGTAATATATATTTTAGCTGATATTATTGTTTGCTGGTTAATAGTTAGCCAATGTATCACATATTATTATTGTTACGTTTAATCCCATGACTAAATCATTAAGTAATGCTTCGTCTCCTTTTTCTTAAACTACCGTCAACATGATTGGAAAATCTAAGCTCAAGAGCATTTGTATTATTTATGAAAATGGATGTGCATATAAACAAATGGATATTTCTTTGATATGATCTTGGTTTATGAGAATTGCATTACGTCTTGGAATATACGGTTGCTACGACAACCTGTTAAACCATTAAGCGTTTCCGGTTGACGGATGCAGGCGGAAACCTCGATGAGAAATGCTTAGGTGTTTGAAGTTATGAGGCCGATCTTTCTCGTGCCCAGGGCCCCCGGATATTGCCTCTCGTTTGTCTTCCGCCGTCGCAATATCGCGCCGCGACGCCCGCCACCCCCCATCCCAGCCCCTAACACTACTCTTCTTGCTCTTCATCCGATTGCGAAGCTCAACCACCCAGCGACTTAGCCATTTATCATCTGGAAACAAGGGAAAAGAACAAACAAATACAGACATACACACACGCATTCGCATCCAGTTAGCTGTGTTTAACATGTAAAGAGGCGGGCGGTGGAAGTGGGATGCGAAAATACGCGATTTTAAGTCGCGCCACCGTTATTATCTCTTTTCCCCGAGTAAACCTATTACACTTAAATTTTAAAACAGCCACATTTTGTACGCCCCTATCGTGGCCATTACATCAGCGCGTTACGAAAACATCTCTCCACTTTCACGAGAAACTGATGACACGGAACTTTCTTATCTCGCCGCGTATAAATTAGATTTGCGCACGCGGAATATACTCCGGCAACAACAAAGGACAATTCTTTTCTCATCCTTATTATCATCGCTTCGTTCCTCCTCATCCCCATCCTGCTCGATCCCGAAAACGGCTACGTAAACTCATAAAACCGGCCATAAAGTCGCCTTTTTAATTATTTAAAGAACAATTTAATATCGTCCTCGTCCCCTCCTCTATCCCCCCGAAACCTTTTTGCGTCCTGCAGCTTCTTCCACCCTCGCAGTTTCCTGCGCTCGTTGAGGTCGCAATTTATGTAACGTTTTGTTTGAGCTTAGCTCGCCGATTTTATATCGCAAGTTTGCAAACCATTAGAGGGAACGCCGTCCGCACTATACGTCATTTCTTTCGGGGACCCGTCTGAGTTATCGCTCCCAGCTCCAACTTGAGCTGAGCATATCTTAAATCTTTCTTTTGTGCTGATTTATATTCAATTGCGCAAGTGAATTTTATATTTACAAAAATGTACATTATAATTTCACATTTAAATAAAATATATTTACGCTAAAATTTTAATATGTAAGAAATTTAGAACAAACTCTCTCATAGAGTGCAGAATGATACCTACACTGGTAATAAATGTGCAAGTTTTTAAGTTACATCTTATTTTTATCGATTAGCCTTAATAATTTTATAAAATATACATATAACTAAGTAATACTAAGCCAACCTGCGGCTCGCGAGCCACATGCGGCTCTTTGAAGGTTTATTTGTTTCTCTCGATAAATGTATCCGAGTTGCCTTTTCATTTTTATTCTATTATTTAAATACCTTTTATTGCATACCTTTTAACATACGTATTTAATTGCGGTTCGCGAAAAAAATCAAATTTTGAAAAATGGCTCAGACTATCAAGGAGCCACCCCTGGTCTATAATATAAGAAAGAATTACGTAAATACCATAGGTATTATCAATGTTAGATTATTACAATTGAAGGAACCCAACATTTTGGTTACAGTCTGTTAAAATGGGATCTACTCTCGTGAATCATCATTTACGTCTCATAGACCATCTTAGAAATAACTAATTGACATCGGTCAAGATTTGTTTTTGTCAACGTCTTTTGTCAATATGTTCAAAGAAGCTAACCTACATTGTTTTCTTATTGTTTAGACTTTAAACTTTAATTTATTAAATAATCTGTATATTATTTTGTTTTTATCTCAATTTAATAATGGAAGAAAAAGACGCGCATTACCGACAAATTTTATTGAAATATTCCTGAAAGGAAAGAACGCATTGCAAACATAAAATAAGTTATGTGCTGTATATAATAATCAAGCCTTGATAGAAATAATGGATTGTCAAATTTCGTGCTGGTGTTTTTGTGCAACGATCTAGCCATCCAATTGAAGATTATTCAACTTTTTGCTGTCAAAAATTAAAAGTTTTATGAACATGAAATTGTGACAAGGTCTGAAAGATGGCGAAAGGTCAACTACAAAAACGGACAATAATTATAATTCAATAAAGACATACTTTCGGGCAAAATATTTAAATTTTCCTCCTTATTTAAAATACGCAATCACTTAGTTTAAATCCTAGTATTTTCATAGATTTAAAAGTAATATTGAATCAAATAGATAAATATATAATCAAATTTAGACATATGGATATCATAAGTTCAAATTGTTATTTACAACTTTGTATATTACTAATTTTAATTCCATGAATAATTTATCTTACAATATACTCTAAAGATTTGTAATCTTTATTTCAGAGTTGTTGTGGAAGATATGATATACCCAATACACGTTATTAAAAGAGTAGATTTAGATAAACATAACTTGAACACATGTTCTTCTCTGTTTTTCAGAAGAGATTCTTGGAGTATCGAAATAAGAAGAAATGTTAATAAAGTAGAATATGTTACACATTCCATTTATATTTCGTCAAAATTACACACGTTAATTATGCTATATTTATAAGTGTTTTCAATAAAAAGTTCTCATTTTATTACACAAACATTTATTTAAAGTTTATTTACAAATTTCAGTAACGAGATGTCGAGAGAGTTTATCTGAACTACAAATGTGTATAGATCTGAAGCTTTGCGTTGCTAAAAACTTAAATATATTATTTCTTGGTATGCATCGAGGTTTTCTGCAATATTAAATCCCATATTATCTTAATTTCGTAACTGCTTAAGTAAAAACAGTGAACCAATTTAAAATGGTGTTTTTTTTTAATATTAAAACACGTATAATAATATTGCACATGGTGCGCATTAAGTTTGGTGGTGAACTGGAAGGAACTGAGGTGAACCGGCTGCAATGCAAGGCTAAATGTTTAATTTGTGTGGTTATTGTGGCAGGTGATGGCGGCCCATAATTAATTCAGTGTATAAATAACGACACAAGTTTATAATTTACGGCCACTTGTAATAATTATAATGCGAGTCCCAAGTAAAACGCAATATTTCACGTCTGCGATGCATGTGTGTGTTTACGTGTCTGTAACGTGTAAATGTTTGTGTGTGTGTGTGTGTGACCCATTTCTCGCGTATGCAAATTTCGCAACTGCATAGACCAACAATTGTTTGCGATTCAGCAAGACGCAAGAAAGAGTTCAGATTTCTTACTTTCATTGAAATTCTACCACCTATCACGTGACGAAAGGTTTCTAAACTTTGATATTATATTTACTTTATGAAGAGTGCCCTTCGCCTTTCATTTCATTAACCTGAAATTATACAAAAGGTCATGGCAATAATCATACAATTAAATTTCTTTGTAAATTCGTGAGATTTATTGATTTTCATTCGATTACTTTTGTATAGACTTATTCAGCATGTAGGTCTGTTATTATAAATTAAAACAAAGAAATATTCATATTGATATAAATAGATTAGAAGGATAGAAGTAAATAATACTAACATATGTTGAAAACTGAAAAATGTCGATAGGTCTTTGTATTAAATAGTATTGGCCCTGTTTCTGTCCCCTTTCCGTCCTTTATTGCTGTTGATTATATCTTTCAATCTTCTAGCATTGATTCTACTCCCATCGGCGCTAATCTGCCATTTAATTCCGTTGAAATTTCGCTAATTATAGAAGGTATTTATGCAACCCATCATACAATTAAGATGCATAGACAACTTACTGTAGTAACATCCTGATAATAACAGACATCAATCTGCTAATGAAGACTGGCAAATCTGTGTAGTGCACAACCCAAATGAGAAGAGTGGGGAAACGGATGATGAAGAAGAAGAAGAATCTGCTAATAAATAATAGAATACACATGACCACATGACTTACGAAATCCCAAATTATGCAAAAAAAAATGCAATTATGGTTAAAATTTTCTTTCGATGTTGCAGGTAAACCTATTTTTATGACCAGTAGTACCTATATTTCACCTCTTTGTTGGCATATTTTCTAAGAATTACAATATCTGGAGTAGGTAAATCCAACTATTACCCAACCATTATTATTAACACATAACAATTCGTCTTTTTAGGTAAAGAGTTATTTTGTTATATTTTTTTCAAATTTAAGTAAAAACCATGACAAAGTGTGGTGAGATAAGTATGTTTTGTGTTTTTTAATTCCACCGACCTACGGACAACTCTTTGGAACGGAACTAGTTTGTAGGTAGTGCATAACTTCACAATAAATTAAACTATACCTGACTTAAATGAATATTTTATCTAGAGGAAACTGGAAGCAGAGTATTATAATTGTTTGTACTTGTAAATGTTATGAAATTGCAATGTTATCATTATTTTCTATTATTATTAGTATAATTTTCATCTTGAACATAAAGATAGTAACATTTAATACAACGAAAACTACAAAAAATAAACTCAATATATAATAATAGGCGACTCATAACCGAATGGCTTGAGTCCTCGTTCGCAAAATTTGGGGTCCCGGGTTCAAACCCTGGTACTTCCAAATATTTGCAGCCATCAAAATGAATTAGTTGTCAATGGGCAACGGTTTCGAACAAGTGCCTGCAACGACGTGGTGATTTTCTGAATGTCCGACTTTGATAGATTGCAAAAAAGACCCAAAAAAAAAAAATAATAATAATGAAATACAAAGAAAATTATAATATAATGCTGTTGGGCTATAGATCCATAAAAAAAATATTATTCGACCCACAAAAAACACATATTTTGATAAAGATTGGGCAAGAATATATATCTCGTTAGGTGTTTGGTCAATTAACGTTAATCTGATATGCGAACGTTGGGTAGACAAGGATGAGTAAGGAAAAAAAAGTGTAAATAATATTTAGATCATAATGTATGGGGCGGATGAAAAATAGTAAAGAAAAGACTGTCTGTTTGATTATGAATATTGTATGTGACGTCCTGCATGCGCGTATAATACGCTCGGATGGATGGATGGGAATAAAAAGAGACGGCGGTGCGATGGAAGGACAGGGAGAAGGCAAAGAGCGAAAAAGAGTGTGGAACAGTGTCATATGTCATAAGACATGAAGGCGCGCGGGAGGGCGGGGGGCGGCAGAAGCGGCGGAGGCGGAGGCGGTGATGGCGGCGTGCAGAAGACAAATACGTATTTTTAGCCGTCCATGTTAAAGCGACCTGACAGGCGTTATGATTTATGAGTGACGGTCTCGGGAACGGCGTCACTTCTCGTACATCTCAATGAGTAATGTAATTTCATAATTGTCACTTCAATGTCGTTACCGTGTGATCAAATTACGGGAGGGGTGCGATGTTACATATAGCATGGAGCACATACACGATGATTGTGAAATGCCCGAAAGGAGCGCCCCGTGAGCGGCGGAGGGGTGGGGGGGGCGTGGAAGTCACGTCGTGCAACGGCGAGGGGGTGTAAATTGTGATGGATGTTGGCTATTTCCGGTGACAGAGTGTGTGTGTGTATTCTATCACCTCTCGTCGGCCATAAACACGTTTTTATATGCCAACATGACGCCGCTCTCGCACACACATTGTAACAAGTCGGAGGTGAGAATGGCCCTCTAGACACGTAAATCACCCCGCGATGTGGACATTGCACACGCGGGGTTAATATCCTGACTGATTTATACACGTAGACGCACACATGCACAAGAATAATGTAGGCAGATCCAGCCGCCTCCTCCACCTCGCATATTGTCTTTTCGCCGCCACTGCTGCTGCTGCTGCTGTATGCTCCGACAACGTTGTCAAAGCGCATCTCGTTTTACAGCCATATACACTCTCATGTGCATCCACCACCCTCACGCGTACATCTTCCTATTTGCATTACTTTTAACACATCACCTATATACACCATTATTCCATTCCAGACCCCTCATTCCTCCCTAACACTGTGAGCTTCGTCGTCGACAGCACCCCCCGTCACCCGCGAAATGCAAACTCATATATCACTATTACATTTTCCCTTAAAACTTTTATTACCGCCCCACCGTTTTATGTCTCAAATCTGGAACGCGCCTACACATCAAGCCGACGATTTATTACATCATATCAACGCCTACAATGTCTGAATCTCAGGTTTGAACGTCTATATCCATACATATTTACAATCCACAGCAGACATTTATCAAGTTTAATACTGTACTTAAGAACAAATATCAATACATATTATTCAATATAAATAGTTTTTTTTTTTGATCAGCATAAAAAATTATCTAATATTTTATTTACTAATAAAATTTACATCCACCGGTTGAGCTACAACATAAGGATAATAAATATGAGTTTATGGAGCAGACGAAATTATTACAATTTAATGGTACAAATTTATATAGTTAGTCACGAATTCTAAAGGCAACATGCTGGAATCACACCACATGTTTGACAAATTCTGCATTGGAATTAAAGTGCTTTAAAATAAAAAAAAGCGTCATTACACGATTGCGACAGTTTATCTTCAAAAAAAAGTTTCTCATTCTTATAACTATTTGAAAATATCAATAACGTATCACCAATGATCCTTCATAGCCTCTTCATCTAATATCTTTATAAAATAGCCAATATATAAGATAACTAGAGATTTTTTTTTTCGAATTTGGCAAAGTGGAGGTTCCTGAACCTAGTAATTCAAGATGTAGTCTTTTTGCTTGATGTGATTTTTCTAGCTCATACTTCCATCAAGGTGCGTAACCATATTTTTTTCATTATTTCATATATTATTTACATTTTATTCATTTACTTTACATTTTTCCCCTCTCAATGGAAAATAATACAAAAATAGCACAAATTATCTTAATTACCAAGCCAGGAAAGGCTCCAGAAGATATAAAATCATATAGACCGATAAGTCTACTTCCTATTATATCAAAGATATTTGAAAAGTTATTAATGAGTAGACTAAAAATTATCATAAATAACAACGATCTAATACGAAGTCACCAATTTGGATTTCGCGATCAACACAGCACCATAGAACAAGTTAATAGAATTGCTAGTATAATAAGGCAGGAAGAAAAGCGCTATTGCTCTGGCGCATTCTTAGATGTATCACAAGCGTTCGATAAAGTGTGGCATACAGGATTATACTATAAATTAAAGAAGGTCTCTACCATACAATTTTTACAAAATAATAAACTCATATTAGACAGGAAGATTATTTCAAGTGAAAGTGTTCGATGCAGTAACAGATTTGCATCCAATCAAATTAGGTGTACCAATCTGTATATATTATACACTGCAGATACGCCACTAACCGATAAAACAACTGTTGCAACATTTGCTGATGATACTTCAATATTATCATCGGATGCAGATGCAGCACGTGCATCATATCATCTGCAATATTCTTTGAACTTAGTACAGGAATGGCTTCAAAAATGGAGAATGAAGGTCAACGAATCAAAATCAGTGCATGTTACCTTCACCATGAGAAAAGACTACTGCCCACCAGTGACCATCAATGGAAAAATTATACCGACAGTTAATAAAGTTAAATATTTGGGTATGCATCTGGATAGAAGATTGACATGGAAAGATCACATTCAAGCAAAAAGATAACAACTTGAAATCAAGTTCAGGAAGCTGGCTACTACGAGAAGACTCACAAATTTCAAAAGAAAACAAGCTACTGATTTATAAGGTAATATTAAAACCAGTCTGGACCTATGGAATACAGCTGTGGAGAAGTACTAGCAAATCTAATATAGCCATTATACAAAGATTCCAGTCGAAAAGCCTAAGAGCAATCATAGTACCTCCATGGTACATTACAAACAGGAGAATACAAGAGGATCTTCAAATAAAAACAGTGGAGGAAGCCATTATGAAATAAAGTAGCAGATACCAAAATAGGCTAGAAAAACATCCAAATGAGTTAGCTATCAATATTCTTGATAATAGCTTAACAACGAACCGACTGAAGCGATGTAATTTACTGGATCTTCCAGCTACATTTAAGTAGCAATTAAGGGAAAACCGCCAGTGGGCGCTATCATATATTAAATTGTCATTTGTCAACCGTTAAACCATTTAGTGAATGTTTTATTATAAAATAGATTGTAAATAAAAACAGACGTTATACAAAAAAAAACTTTACATTTAATTATTCTTTGTTGTTGCAGTTTTTTCCGTAAAACTGTGGGCTAGTATCGCGAGCAAGCTTTGTTATTATTTTGTGTGTAGTCATAATATAGTATATGTTTGAGAATTCACCACTGTTTTCCATCACTGAAAGATTCGTTATTTGGAAATTAATTTAATTTCTGGGGAATTATTTTTTGAAAAGCTCTTCTCCCTGTATTCTCTAATTTGCAGATATCTTCTTTGCATGTTTTAATTGTGTGTGGCTACATGTCGAAAGATTTGTTGCTTTTTGCACTCAGATAATAGGAGTCTCACCTCTGGTTGATGACAGTGTTGTCAGTATTGATGGTTTACTTGGTTTTAATAGTCAAAGTATAATCCTTCCCTTATTAATTTATTGTAGTCTTCCGAATAATAATTGATTGATTGAAATCCTGGGTATTTGCCAGGATCATCAAGATATAATTATTTTACGGAATCTATGTCCGTTCCTACTAGTACTGACCTCAATATTATCTGGTACCTTCGTAATTATAAACAGTTCGTTCAAAATAACTGGTGTATAACAATGCCATGATTTCGATTAATTGAACTTTATTCTATATTATTCCAAGCATTCCTAGATTATGTCCAGATTTTCTTTAAAGTGCTATGATGTACATTGTTGATCTACATCAGATGATAATATTTTAGCTATTGATTTATTCGTTAAGGACATATCTACGATATGAAGAATATACCTAGTTAGTTTTGTTAATTCTTGATTTTTTTTACGTTTATGAACGTTTTTAATGATTGTAGAAGGATATTTTAAATATATTAGTTTAGATTTTACATTGAGGAAAGTTATCCTACGATGAACATAGTAACTGTATGAATCACTGTATATACACATACAACTTAGTTGCACGTCAGATTTGAGATTTGTTTGACGTAAAGCTGATTAATCCACGCTTTTGTTATCATTTTGAGGTGAAGTCTTGGGGGGATAGCCGCCACTTAAGAGAAATAGAGCGAGGAGACAGAGATGAGTAAAAGAGATTGAAACGAAGCCTAATTAAAGTGACATCGTTTGTAGGATGGAAATCAAATTTCCTTCTTGCGCTGACAAACAAATTGTCCTTTAATAAATCTCCGCGCGGCTCACGTCTCCGCCTTATCAGAGCCATTAGCGAAATTATATAAGCTTCTCTCTTTCCAGCATGCACACAGTCAACCGCAACGCAGATCTGGCGGAAGGCCGTTCAGTCACGTGTGAAGGATCAGCGTCACTCCATCATCCATCACTCGTCGTCCTCCTTGTCCTGCGTGCGTTTAAGCCCAACCCAGGCCGGATTAAACTAGTTAAGTTCAGAGAGTGAGTGCGAGTGAGAGGAGGAGCATGGGATTTCGTGTAGGAAGCCGCAACCTGGATGCGTAACATACACCGACGAGGGGTGATATTTACATGCCGCCATCGGAAGGGGATTAAGCCATTTGGAATTATTATTCGTTGCGCGGACGTACGGACGTCCTCAAAGGGAATTCCAGCGGCTCGGCACGAAGAAAAACGGATCGAATTAATCCAGCGTGTATAATCCACTTTAATTTATATGTCTGATCCGTGTAAGTGGTGTGAATGGAGGAACGCGGGACGTGCCGGAAGTCGGACGTGTCGGCGAATTGTACCTGAAGCGCAGCAGTCTTAAGCGTAGCAGTAATATCATCCTTCTTGCTTGCTCGTTTGCTCGGAGCAGGATAAATGATATGCGGAAATGGCAGGACTATCAACCCACTCACTCGTCACCGGAAATGTAACTGTGCCGCGCGCGCGGTACGCCGATCCCATACGAAACAGGCTTCCACATTTCCTGTTTAACTCCTAAATAACTTTATATTTTAATTTATCGCATTTACAGTCTCGACGTGTGAACCGAGAACCACTGAACAACGTTAGCCCTAATGCTTCATAAATCTTAACCATGGCACTCCAAGACAACACAACCGTAGTCTAAAATTGTAATATTCAACACACAATAAACTCACCTTCGTTTGTTCATCTATATAACCATATAAAAAATGTATTATTATAATTACTATATGAACCTTTGTTATTTTATATGATTGTTAGTATAAATATGAAAACAATAACAATATTTATTGTAATAACAATTACAAAAAAATACTTAATACAGTAACAACGAAAAAAATGCAAAATTATAAATAAAATTCCATTGCTGTAGAGATTTTTCTGCCTAACAAATATGCTTATTATTATAATATATACATTAAATCCAAATAATAGAGCAGAAAGTCCAATAGTCTATAGCCCTTTGGAGAAATAGAATTTTTCTTTTCTTTGTATTTCTTTGTTAATATTATATTGAGTTTATATTTATTTGTAGTTGTTGCAATATTTTTTTTTTATTATTATAGTAAAACTATAATTGTTTCCCAATGAGGTAAATTTTCACATAAACAATAAATCTGTATTGTTTTAAGAATAGTATAAAGTTTCTAAAAATAATTGATACAGAAAAATAGCTAAATTGATTATGAACAATTATACGCGTGTTAATAACAATTCTAACTGGAAATGGACTTCAGTTTAGAAAGTCATGAGTAAATTTGTTTAAATTGTTAAGACATTTTTATATAACGAATTATAGATATGAAACTATGCAACAAATGATTTATTCTAAATATAAAAACTAATTCATTTTTGTTTTTCTACAGTATACATATATTTTAAACTGTATTCTTTTATTTCCGTTTAATTTTTATAGAATGATATATTATAATAATTAGTTATCTGATTTGTTTTATAAATTCAAAATTATATGCTCATCATATTTATTAAAAAAATAAGTTTTTTTTAAGTTTTATTCAATTACAAAGTTATTATTTCTGTTATTCATTCTTTATACTTACTTTAAACTACTTACTTATTAAGTTCTTTCAAATCTTAATTATCAATCCATATTATTACAAGATTCTCTTCATTCAAAGGTAGATGAATACATTAAGCTAGCAAATATTTTTAATCTAAACTAACTACACTAAAAGATTTTTTTATCAAATACACGAAACTTGGCCGCAAAGCGGAAAATCGTATAAGGAAACAATTATTCTAATACAAATTCAATGGAATCAGTTCCAAATTTGTTAAATATGTAACAAGG
Source organism: Nicrophorus orbicollis (assembly GCA_018845635.1). Classification (NCBI taxonomy): domain Eukaryota; kingdom Metazoa; phylum Arthropoda; class Insecta; order Coleoptera; family Silphidae; genus Nicrophorus; species Nicrophorus orbicollis. Next base: position 217,966 of record JAFMTC010001150.1, read on the forward strand.
TTTATCATTCAAAATGCATTTTATCTTTTTATTTCATTTAAATAAAAATACATACATAACAAGTATATACATAACAAGTATAATATGGTACATGTGTATGTATACATACATATTTTAATTAATCTGAAGACGATGAAGAAATTACATTGTTTGTCTTACCTTCCTGTCTATTTCGTTCTTCAGTGATTTTTAACAGCTAATAGATGAGTTAATTCCTCCAGAAACTTTAGCGATACGTTCGACATCAGAATCGTTTTCAAGGCGAATGTTTATACCTTGTTCGAAATAGGAAAAAGCTTTCGACAAATGTTTTGATGTTAGCTGCTTGGATACAACAGACTTTGTCTCTTCATCAAATGCTTGCAACTGAATGAGTTCCTCATATGAAAGTGGTTCCCTATCAGCTTCAAGTAGATCAAGCACATCACGTTCGTTCAAAACTTCAAAGCCGAGATTATGTGCTAGATTCAAAATGTTTTGCCTAATTTCAGAAGGAAATTAACTGTCTGCATCAGTACTTTTTACACATTCTGGCCATATTTTCTTCCAAACATGGTTCATTGTTGTTAATTGTAATTCCTTGGCAATATGTAGATATATTGACTTCGAAAAAAAGTTTCTTTTACCGTCATAGCGAATCATTTTAGGCCGTAAATCGAAAACTTGCCTTAATTGAAGAGGGCCGTTTTAGCGTAATGCCATATAAAGAGGTATGGGTGTAGTTCTGAAGCTAATTAAGTTGTGTTATATTGAGTACCATGTTATAGAAGATTTTGGTAATATGATAAATTTAGGACTGATAAACCTCGGCCTAATTTGAACCAATAGAAATGTTGAAATAATTTGCTTTTTTATTATAGTATTTTTCATTTTGTTGACTTTGATTAATCTCAGTATTTTTGAAAATAACAGATGGTATTGATTTTTGTTAAAAAAAAGTATAAATATAAAATATTTCAAAGCTTCTGATATTTATTATTTATAATATAATTTGATGTTTGATATAAATTCGTTTTAAGAAAGGAATAGTTATTATGATAAATGAATAATTTAGTTTATAAAGTATGAAATTATTTATAATTTTCGCTAATAAATAAATATTCTAATCTACAAATAATCGACTTAACTAAATATCATAAGCTTATTTTATTCCTAGATTAGATTTTATTTTGAGCTTCTCATAGCTACTTATATAATCTTTTTACTTTTACATGATACTAAATAATTGTATTAGAAATTCCTTTTCGGACTGTAGTTGTAAGTTCGGTTAAAATATTGATATTGCAGTTATTAAATAAGGTAGATTTAGAGCACATACGTAGGAAGGTTAAAGTTGTGTCGAGTTGTAAGTGTACCGAACGGAAAGGGAAAAAGGTAAAGTAGAATCGTATATAAATGGTAATGATTTGGCTTATGGCCGGGCAATTAAAATCAATCTGGAAACGCAATAAAGTACGGGGTTTATGGAAGAAAAAAAAAAGTAATCGTCCCGGCGCGTGTGTGTGTGTGTTTGTGTGCATGGATATGTATTGGATAAAATATGGAATTACCGCACGCAGGTTTTATTATAAACGGTTTGGAAGTAAGCACATTAAGTCCAATAAGAAACGAAATTAATTAACAAATAAAGCGATTTTATGTTTTATATAGTCGTAACGTAGCGTGTTTAGTCGTCAGGTAAAGCGCTAATACGTGTCACCGAAAGGCAATAAAACTAGTGGTATATTCTCCCGGCTCTTCTTTATTCTCTTAACTGGCTCGTATTTCGTATGTTGTCCCATTCTCGTGTAGTTAATGCCTTGGGAGTCGAGGGGAGCCGTTTTGCACGAACATTAATGTAATTCATTGTCTTTCGGTGGAGGAGACTTTGGTGCGGACTTGCAGTAATAAATGCCAGCGGATCGACTCGTAAATATGTTAATATCGTCGGCAACGCTCCTCGCTCCACGCTCCTCTCACCAATCCTTCAACGTCCCTCTCATTACAACCTCTTAAACTCCCCAATCCTCCGGTGCTTAACATTATTAACCAGTAAATCAGATTCACCAGATATCGAACAGACACTACACACCCAATACCCTGCATACATTATTACTCATCACCAGTATCAAATATCTCAACATCAAATAGTTGTGAGCAACATTTACAAAGTCATTTCTATCCGCATTTCTAATACATTGTTTACATATTCTTATTTTTTTTTTATAAACTAAATCCATTAGAATATCCACTATTTATTTATTACTGTAACATAAATATTTTTATCATTCAAATTTATACTTCAATTGTATATATTTTATAATTGTAATATTATTTATTAGTTATTTTGGAAATGTTAGTCAATAAATAGTGACTAACATTTCCAAAATGAACACTTTGACATATTCAAATACTTATACTCACATTTTTATTGTAATCTAACGAATGGCACAATCTTAGTCAGGGAAATCTAACGAATAGCATAGTCTTAGTTAAGAAAGTTAATGAATAGCACAGTCTTAATTAGAGAGGCTAACCAATAACAAATCTTAGTCAAAGTAAGATGACGAATAATATAGACTTCTAGGAAAGTTAATGAATAGCATAGTATTAGTTAGGGAAACTAAACAACTAATTAGTTAGGGAAGCTAATGAATTTTATAGTCTTAGTTAGGAAATCTAATAAATAACATTGTCTTAATTAGGGAACCTAGCGCATAATATAATATTAGGGACGCTAACGAATATCATAATCTTTGGGACGCTAACGAGTAACATAGTCTTAGTTTAGGAAGCTAACGAATAACATAATTTTAGTCAAAGGAAGTTATCGAACAATAATGTCTTAGTTAGAATAGTTAATGAATAACATAAGTTTAGTTAATGTAAGTTAAAGCAACTCCAACATCGAAATACTACAGCGATTTCAATCGAAAACTTTGCGCACAATTACCGATGCACCCTGGTATGTCCCCAACAGTGTTTTACATAGTGATTTACAAATCAAAACAGTGAAAAGTGAAATTACAAGCTATAGTGAAAGGTATAAAGAAAGGCTCCAATCACACCCCAACAAACTAGCAGAAAATATTCTAGTAAAACACATTCTAGACTTACCACATAGATTTAATTAATATTATTACATTATATAAAATTATTATAAGTTAATTTTTATAGATGGATACTGTTGAGTTTCCCAGCTACATGACAATTGTACCGCCAACAAATTTGATTAATGTCCTATTTGTGATAGATTGTGAATAAATAAATGATATACAAAAAAAAATGTAAGTTAATGAATAACATATTCATAGTTCGGAAAGCTATTGAATAACTTATTGTTAGTTAGAGAACCTAATCTTAATCAAGAGACCCAATTAAAGCATACTATTAATTAAGTCTTACTCTATTCGTAATAGAAGATCTATCTCTCAATATTTAATAAAGATATTTTGAAATATTAATAGCCGTAAAAAAAACATAAAAACAATATATATACAGTAGTGCCTTTTCTTTCTGAGGAGTGGTAACCTTCAAAAGGGACCACTGCTGGAGCAGGAACCGCGATACTGTGCGATTTCTACGCACTAAAACAAGCATGCAGGACCCGGAGTTATCCATTGTCTTTCTGACCATGCTGTTTGTATTCGTGCAAGTTGCTCCGCACTTTCGTCTCTTTGCTTGTCATCTGTCATCTAGCTAGTCATCTCTGCACTCTGTTCTTCGAGCTGAGCCTTTCTTTCATCTTGCTTTTTGATATACCCAGCTATGATGTTCCAGCTGTCTTCACTTCTAAGCATGTTGTTGACCAGGTTCTCTGGTTCCAGCGTCTCTCCTAGCTTTGCCTCAGCCTCGTGCTTCAGTGCCGCCCACCTATGGCATATAAAGATGGTGTGCTCTGGGTCGTCGTCCTCCTCGCAATACCAACACTTTGGGGCGCTCTGCTTCGTTATAAAGTGGAGGTACTTCTCAAAGCAACCATGTCCAGGTTACTTTACCATGACTTCTTCCTACCCATTTAGCCACGTTTGATATCAGTCTTCTGGTCCATGCTCCTTTCGTTGACGCATGCCACCCTTCCTGCCATCTTAAGACTCTCTGCTCTCGTACGCTATTCCTGGTAATTCCGTCGCTTCTACCCCTGTATAGCTCCGCCCTTTCCTTGACCAGGATACAGTAGTACCTATACTTTTTCCATAGTTCGATGCAACTAAAAAAAGGTTAAGTATTAAGACCTATATAAAATATTTTTGTATCAAATTTTGTAGAAATATCAGATAAATTTGATCTTAGAGGATTTAGATCAAGTTGGTACAAAATTGACCATAACAACTGCTCAATAAAACATTTGCGGTCCATATTTTGTAACCTTTTTATATATATATATATAATGCGCGCTTTCGCATTTCATTAAATTTTGTTTCTGGCACATTTTTTCCCTCACTTACAATACGTACGTGCATCCGTTTCATTTTATTTTTGTTCATATTTTTGCCATGTACTTTTTTTTGCATTCGTCCGTTTATATTTTTCGCATTTCGTTACAGGTTTTCGGACGTTAATATAAGCCGGGCCGCGTTACGGCCGCTATTTGCGCAATCAAATCCGCTGTCAGGATAAACAAGTTCATTTCAGGTAATACTCGTGACATTTTAACAGGCCCATAACGCGCTTTTATTATTTCGCGTTTTCAATTTTAACCCGAATTAACTGCCGCATATTTATCACGTCCGTGTGTGTGTACGTGTGTGCACGTGCACGCGAATTCCGACGTGGTGTGAGTGTCCTGCCGAAACGTTTTTGTTGTCGGGCGATTCAAATTTTTTGGCCCGGTTTAGTTTTGGGGGAGAGAAAGAGAGAAAAATTAC
>JAFMTC010001150.1:230614-255331 GCA_018845635.1 Nicrophorus orbicollis
GTATACACTCGCACACGTATGCACACTCACCCTCGACTCCCTGATAACATTATCAACTAACACACGAAACCATTAAAGCCGACAACTTGATTCATTCGAGACAACACAATGCAGCGAAAACAATTGCCTGCCAAGGCCTGGGGATTTTAACTGCACTACAATTAGTCCGCAATTTGTCTCGCAAGTTTGCCCTTTCAAACTAATTATATTATAACTACGAACTCTTCCCGTGTCGTACTCCTTTACGACTTTACTTCTACTTTTATTTCACTTGCCCAGAAATAATTACGCAGCAGCACACACCTCCAATCTTTTCAGCATTTTGACCTCATCTACAAGATGAATAAATAACTTGCAGTATCTTCAAAAAAAAAACCATTACTTTTTTAAGAACTTATTCAAGGACAAACTAAATCTTAATAGTTAATATTTATCTTTTAATTCTTGTGTAGAAGTAATTACATAAATCTCAGAAATAATACAAAATGAAATTCTTATAAATGCAACATTTACAATTAACAAATTATCTTTCAGAATAACCTTATTTATTTTTTACAATAACTACAAACTATAACATTTTTATTTTTTTAAACAATATATAACTTTCTAAATTGTAAATTATAATTAAGATCATTTAATCATATTTATTGGGCCAAACGAATAAGGTATTTCTATCCAGAGTATAAATTAAATAACATGCAAATCATACAAAACAGCAGAAAATTATTAAGTATTCTGCAATAGTCAAATAAATAAAGATTCAAAGAAAACTTCAAATAAAAATAGTTCAAACTAAAAATATAAAAGTAAATTAGAATTGTAAATATAAATTAATATATTTGTATGCATCTCTTGGCCATATTTATTATATAATACAATTTTCGATATTTCTCTGTACCAGTGCTTTCGATAATCCTGAGAATGATATGCCGAGTGAGGGATCTAATGTCAAGAGTCAATAATTTCTTAGCCTAAATTACAAAGAAAGAGTAACAACAGGGCTAAAGTTATTATCGAACTTTACGCAATACAAAAATGTCTTTAAATATTTGTTAATGCTTAGCTTTTCAACGAATTTCATGTTTTCCACGTGCACAAACTCCTTTCAATTAGGAACGTAAAGTTTACACATAAATTTGACAAATAAATTGTCAAGTAAGTATTCACTTCCCGTATTCTGTAGTATGAGGTGCGGGTATTCATCTAATCGTAAATCTTTCTTATAATTATAATTTTAAATAATAAATTGTATTCGATTGACATGTTTCTCATCTGATTTCTTAACAGATTTTTGTCGCATCGTCATTAACATTTGTATTTTTTAAACTACACCATCACCAGTAAATTATTTATACATATATAATATTATATATGTTTACATGGTTTTTGAAATGCAGCTATAATTGGCGGTATCTAATATCCACTAGGTGTTTTTTTGGTGTGTGTCTGGTTGCCATGATATGTAAAATCTATCCATTCATAAAGTAAATCAACCATAGTGATAAGACACTTATTTTAAAACCGTTGCCCACTGAAAACTAGCCCTTATTATGACCTTTAGGATCATAAGATCCAGTATTGTATTTTTTGATCGGGGATTGATGTGACCAGGAATCGAACCTGCGTCTCCTCAGCTGGTAGACGATGACCCAAGCCACGAGGTAATGATTCGCAAAGTGTATTTTTGTTCACAAATTGGGCTAAAGGGCTATTGACCTACAAAAAAGGATTTTATATTTGTTTCTGTAAGTAAAATTAATGACATAGACATACATACTTTTTTGGTCTTTTTTTAACAATATTTGCATTTTTTTCAAATCGGACATTCAGTAAATCACCACGTCGTTACAAACACGTTTTCAGAACCGTTGCCCATTTAAAACTAATACTTTTTGATGGCTGCAAATATTAGAAAGTACCAGGGTTTGAACCCGGGACCCCAAAATTTGCTGACTCAAGCCATTCGGCTATGAGTCGCCTACATACATTTATAGAATTAACCAAATTATTGAATCTTTCCATATCGACAGCAGTTTTTCATTCAAATAGTAAATAATAATTGCATTTATTGTAATAGTCCTATCAACAGATAACATATATTTGACTATAAGTATTTCTTGCCAAAAGATTGTTAGTTTTTTCAAGATATCATAATATATATTGTATTATTCAAATTTTAGTTCACTTTTGTATATTTCTAATAGCAATGTATATTCAGTGTAATTCAAGAAGAAAATAATAAAAGTGCACCAATCAACCCTCCTATAACGCGGTGAGTGCGTACCGCGTTATATGGAAACCGCGCTATAAGAAACTCGAAATTAGTACAAATCACATCATTCGTACCGCGTTATATGGAGACCAATAATACAAAAGACAAGATAAATTATAAATTATTTTTATTGAATTGAATTGAAGAGTTCATACAAGAATGGATAAATGAAACAAGAACTAAACTAAAAGACTGTTTTTCAAAAAAAAACAGACTTTTGTAAAATTATGTAATGTTTTAACACTCATCCTCGCTGTCAGATATGAGTCACCTAACTCGTCTCCTTTTAATGCGCAAAATGTCTAGTTCATCTTCACATTGGCTTTCGATTGTAGCTTTTTTTTCTAACTCCACTAAAACCTCTGTATAGGGAGCTAAGCAACTTCTTAACTCTCTTTTAAACTTTGCGATGCGCCCCGTTGAACGATCAGTTTGAATGAAATGAAGTTCTAATTATTTAGCCAAATTTAGCCCTTTTTCACATCTTGTAAATCGAGATTTGGCACCCATTCGTTTTCGTTTACCGCGTTCTGAGAGTACCGCGTTATAGAAGGGTTGACAGTATTATCCTCACGAATCCAAATTGTTAACAGTTTAATTTGAAACTTTTTACAAAAACAATTAATTTGTATTAACCCATAGGAATGCAGAAGTTACCATTGATGTTACCCTTGATAAAATGTTTCAAATTTATTCATAGTTTTATATATATTTTGACGGTAAGATATATATTGCATAATTTAGGAAAGTATTATTTTTGAGATGTAATGATATTAATATATGTAATATATTACTATATTATGTTTTCTGTTTATTAGTAGCAATAATATTTAATATATGTTTACAACAACAATAATTAAACGAATCTAAAAAACAACGATTACAAATTTTCTGTATTGTACAATAAATGTTTCTTTTTTTTTTCATATTCAACATTTTATATGATTAATCTTCTACTAAGGTGGTACCATTTATAAGATTATAAATGTTAATTAATAACAAAACAAAAACAATCAATAAATTAATTACTAGTAAAGCTATTAACGCGCTTTACGTTCATAATAAAACCAGCCAAGCCGTATAACTAATCAAATGGAGAGAAAAAGGACGAGAAATAAATGCGTATATGCATGTTGCTTTCTGCAGTTAATTGACATAATTAGATTTGCGCAGAAAGATAAATCCGCCGAGGTTTTATTTAAATACCCCCCATAATCAAATAAATTATATAAAAAAAATGTAAAGAGAAACGACAACACATACGGGTTTTCTTCGCCTGAACTCCGGTCTACGCTAATATTTCATTTCGTCGTCGCTGCGTATGATTTTTTCGCGGATTTCCTTCTGGTCGTTATTTCCGTTTAGCTCTATGTTATGCACGAGATAAGGGGGGTTCAACGCAAAAGTCCCGCATGTAATACTTGTTTTATGCAAATTTATGTTGCACTATGATTATTTGATAGTGTGTTGCTGCTGGGTCGCTGTTTGTGTGTGGCTGTGCGTATATGTATACATTTGTGTGTGAGCCTGTCTGTGCATATGCATATAAATAAAATGCATTCAACGGAGAACGGCATCCGTTGCCACTGAATATATTATTATGGGAGGGTGGATGTCGGTGGTTTGGGGTGGTTTTGGGGGTTCACCGCCAGGATCGGAGCTGCGTGGCGGGTGGGCGAAAGGGGGGTCGTGCAGGGGGATTCCCCGGCCTATATAAAAATCCATTTTGATTACTGTGGCATGATTTAAACGCAACACGCTGTGACATTAGTTCGCCATATATTTTCGTATATTCATAAAGATAAATATAATTTATGCCGCTATAAACTATTCCTGGGTAATTTCATGATAGCCACCTGCTATAATTGGTTTGTCATTCACGTTATTTTATATAAATCATCCGACATATTGTCAGGTTATATATCAACGTTAATATTTCATTGCTATTTAAATATATTACTTATATATTTATTGCTCATACGGGTGCACATTCAACAACAACAACAACAAAAAAGTACTCGCATATAAATATATAACGAAATGTGTGTACGATGCAGAATAAAAGAACACGCACAAGGTGCAGCGCAATAAATAACTGTTACAGAAGAAGAAAAAAAAAGTTTATGCGTAATGACACGCCATCAATAATAAGGAATGTATTTATTTTATAATTAATAGGTAAGCACTTTCGCAATTTCCTAGCACTGAATGAAAACTTTTTGTATACAATTTGTGATTGTTTATCTGTTTATGGCTGTTTTATTATTTGTTATTTTTTTTTAGATAATTATCATCTACTTATTCGTATATACTTAATAAAAATGATCCAAAAGGCTGCCCAAAGGGCTATCGACCTTGAATATTGAATATTTTTTATATATCATTTATTTTATTCACAATCTATCACAAATAGAGTATTAAGCAAATTTGTTGGCGGTACAATTGTCATGTAGATGGGGAGCTCAACAGTATCCATCTATAAAAATTAATTTATAATAATTGTATATAATATAATCATATTAATTAAATCTATGTGGTAAGTCTAGAATGTTGCACTTTTCTGTATGTTTGTATTTGCTTTACTAGAAGATTTTCAGCTAGTTTGTTTGAGTGTGATTGGAGTCTTCCTTGATACCTTTCCCTATAGTTTGTAATTTCACATTTCACTGTTTTGATTTGTAGATCACTGTGTAAAACACTGTTGGGGACATACCAGGTAATTGTGCGCAAAGTTTTCGATTGGAATCGCTGTAGTATTTCGATGTTGGAGTTGCTCCCACAACTGTATTCCGTATGTCCAAACTGGTTTGAGGATGGATTTATAAATTAGTAATTTGTTATCTAGTGATAGCACTGATTTTCTTCCAAAGAACTAATAAAGTTTGCCGAATTTTTTACCTAATTGCTTTCTCTTAGTCCATATATATTTCTTCCAGTTGAGTCGTCTATCCAAATGCATTCCAAGATATTTTACGTGTTCCTCTTGTGGTAGTATTTTATTATTTAAAGTTACTGGTGGACAAGTTTATTTCTCATAGTAAAGGTGACATGGGTAGATTTCGTTTCGTTGGCTTTAATACGTCAGTCTCTGAGCCACTGTTCAATCTGATTAAATCCAGTTTGCAAGTTTAGTGGCGAAATATCTGGATTACTATCAGTTAATAATAGTGCTGTATCATCAGCGAACGAAGTAATGGTTATTTCATTGGTTTTTGGGAGATTGCACATCTGATATAATAAGATATAAGATTGGTCCTAGAACGCTTCCCTGCGGTACCCCAGATCCAATTGGAAACAGGTTAGAACTTTCTTCTTGTAACTATTTTATTATTTGAAAGAAGGGGTATAATATTATTAATGAAAGAAGTATAATTAATTAACTATATACAAATAATAGAGAACCAAAATGAAAATACTGTATAAAATACTTATATTTTTGAAGTGTAATGGGATTTCGAGGGTTACAAAATTTAACGAGAGAGGATTAATAATTCTTCTATATTCACTACAACTATTTTTTTCTGCAAAGTACACTTATATTTAAACTTCTGCGATTTTTTTATACTTATTTTTTGTACTCTTTTGATGAAAGTGATGAATTGGAAATCTATGAAAGAATGTTGAAAGTGTTAAAAAATAAATGGATTTAAAAAATATCCACTTTCAACAGATATTACGAATTATTTATACTTTCTGTGATAAAATGTGAATGAATATAATAAGCAGAAAGACCTATGGTACAGCAAGAGAATTTTATTTAATTTCAATATATTTATATGTGAATATATAAAATATTTAATAATTGATACACATTATGTAAAACAAATATATCTCAAATGTAATATAACAAATGATTTATTTAACTTTTATATATTATTTTGAAATTTCCAATTGGATTTTTTTTTTTAACTAATTATATTTATTTATATTTTATTATTATTTATATTTACCAATATTTCTTCTTATTTTCCGTTTTAATTATATACCCCATATATTAGCCAATTGATTGTTATAATTTATACTTATTTTGATTTATTTCAAGATTAACTAGTTTTCTTAATCAACAATGAATGAAAAAAATAAGTAATTATTACTTACAATAATATTATATTAATTCTAGCTATTGAAGCTTGTAAATTAAAAACAACTTATATAGGCAACTCTGTATGCACAACAGCACACATTTGATATATTTTCTACTAACAACAAATGTCAATGTTAGCCGATAGAACTGATAAAGTATCAGAATTATGAAAAACGAATTTTACGTGACATTGCGATTCGTCTTACGAAAACGTATTTTGTCTTTACAATAGAGATTGATGCTTAACTAAGGAACGATTCTGGAGAGAGACACGGTTATTTTCAAGCTGCCGAGTAGCTTCGTTAGAACTTATAGAATTCTGCAAATATTCTGTTAAGGCTAATATTTTGGTGGGATGAGCTATAAAATAATTTTAAAGTGGGTTCACAGATAAAAAAATATGTTGAATTTCTTCAATCAAGGAAATAAGGGGTAGTAGAGCTGGTCAACAATGCACGTCAATTCAAATTTCAATTCAAAATAAAAAAATCATAAACATCGGGATACATTAATCTGACTAACTAAAAGCAAAAGAGTTGGATATTGATGATTTGGAAGGATAATCTGAGAGAAAAGGCGGATAAGAAGTGTCACAGCAGTATCTAAACTATCTTCAGACGCCTTGGTACCATAGTGCAGAATTCAAAAATAAAGCACATATTGACAATCTTGCGAGACTTAGTTCGGAGCACATCTCTACAAGATGGGGTAAGTCGAATTATGCATGAGATGTAATCTTCTGATGCAAACTATACTAGGGAACTATATCGGATTTCATAAAGGAATGAAATACAATAAAAATATCTACTTCTACTTCAACGACAGTATTAGTAATAATACAAAACAACTAAGTGTATGCTGCAAACTTCAATTGCTTAGAACAGCGTTTTCCAAACTGGGAGTCTAAAGGAAACCCCGAAAATTAGTCACAGTTAACAATTTTGCAAATTACTGCTAAAGTTTTATTATTTTATTAAATGGATTAGGGGGAGAAGAGGCGCCAAATGGTTAAATATTTTTAAGGTAGGCGTAGTAAGATCAAGTTTGGAAAACACTGGCTTAGAACATGCAAAATAAATGTGTGACAACAGTCATTTTAATAATGAAATGTTATTATCTATAATACTATGATTTGTAGGCTTATAGGAAAAAAGGAAGTTTTTTTTGTATTTTTTGTTATTTAATCAAGTTTTTGTAATTATTTTTGCAATAAATATGAAAGACGAAAATGATTTATTTGCAATTACCATATATATATACAAGTTATTTTTATAATATAGTGTTACTAAAATATATATTAATATAGTAAAAAACAATATACTATTACTTGGAGACCAATAAACAATCGATGGACAGAATTTTTTGTGTCAAATGATGTAACTTGTAAAATTTAATGCAAAATTAATAAGCAAAGTTTATTATAATTCTAAAAGTACCTGTATTTAATTGATATAATATATAAAATGATAATTATATAGACATGTGTTAATTAAATGTGTACAAATTATATACAATGGACGTATGAAATACATTAACACCTAATGGGTGAGGGTAATTTTATGTTTGTGCTTGAATGGCACTTCACAACGGACGGGTTAAATTACCCGTTGTATAATCTTATAATTATTGGTGTGTCATGTAATTCTGCAGGTTTATTTAAATTTGATATATCACTTTCATTTTGCAATTTGCTTACATAAAACGGTCTATAATTAAGATAATCTAAACACCGAGTACAGAGTGACACAGTACATTGACAGATTAATAAAATTAAGTATTGTTTTTGTAGCGAATCAAATACATTTTAAGATGATGTTTTTACTTACGGGTTCGAAATTTGATTTGAAAATAACTTTCCGAAATAATATTAATATTAAAATATAACTTCAATATAGAATCTTGATTTGTTTAAACCACAGAAACCTTACAAAACGTGGTACGTTTTCTCTATATAGCAAATATTAACTGTCAAAATCCAAACACGTCAAAAAAATAAGGAAATTACTCGACGAAAAATAAGATTTAAAGAACAGTTTTCCATTCGAATAAATCTCATACACTGTTGTAAGACTCTATAAAGATAAAAAAATCTCAATTACACGAAAAAAATAATTAATAAAATCCCAAAGGTTAGGATTGATTGAAACTGGTATAACTGAAGTCTTTAAAAATGCATCAAAAGTAGCTTAATTATAGAAAACCTCTCATTTATGTATAAAATCAAAAATATGTGTAATATTTTCTATCTGATTGGTTTTCTTCTTTAAGTGTATTTTATTGATGATATTCTCAGCAGATTCTCACCCGAAGCAAAAATTACCGATGATACATTACAAATTGCAACATTCGCCGTGTATAATATTGCAATTTGCAATGTATCATCGGCAAAGACCACAAAATGCTTCCCGATTCCATTACATGTTATTTAGTATACTTATCTTCTATCTTAATGTGAAATATTCCATTCAACAGATATTATTTCAGAATTTCATATTAGTTATATGGCAACATCTTCCGCATCTTACACATGTCTTACACGGTCGTTTACCGAGGTTCCAATATAACTAATGTAAAATACGATAATACGTTTTATACTGAAAAAAAATGTAATTGTTATGTTTTAATGTTTATTAATGTTGATTCACGCTTGAACTTCATCTTTTCGTTAATCTCAGTATGAACTATACTGGAATGCAACTTTGATTTTTAGGAAACGAATAATTAATTTATTATTTATAATTAGAAAGTTGTTTGTTTTTGCCGATGCTTCAAAATTTGGTAAAAATGTGATATAGAATTATCGTTAATTACTTTTGTAGTGCGCGAAGCAACTATTTCCTATAATTTCAGCATTTCTTTTAATGTATTGCTTTTCTGTTACCTCCTCTAATAGAGTATCTCCTCTATTTCTACGTTATGTAAAACATAATGCAACTCGGTGGTCAGTTCTTTGTTGTGCGCTTCCACAAGATCATTGATATCATTGTCATCCAGATCTTGGACAAAGACTTGCTGTTTCAGCAAACACAACTGAAATTTCCGTTTATAATCCACTATAAAGAAAGGTGACAAAAGAATCGAAGATAGTTAATGTATCAAAAATATATAACAAATTTTGAAAATGATACCTTACATATCTCTTTTTGTTTCTTTGCTCGTTGAACGAGGAACTTGTTCCACTGTATTTTAAATTCTATTAATAATCATGTCAATCTAATTTAGATGTAACATTGTGCATATAATTAAATAACAAACGAAAGTTCGAAAACATATGTGATGCGATTAGTGATAATAATATACAGTTATAAATAAATAATTAACCGTAAGGTCGGAAGACAGGTAAGTTTGTGTGATGTCTTAAAAAGGATGTCGGTTTCGTTTGGAATCAAGGAGTCAGTCGGGAATTAATTACTGTGTACAGAGATAGACGTGTGCATAATAGATGTGTATGATGCGTAATGGGCAAATTTGATTATGGAATATATCCACATCTGCTCGATCAATGTCTCGCGTAGCCGAAGGACGTGTTAGCTCTATGCATCCTTCAATCAGGATCGAGATTATTGCCTAATGTGGCGACGGCCACGACACACACACAAACACACACGCTGAGGATGCAGAGTCGGCCGACCCGAACCATCAGAACATCAGCAACATCAGAGAACATCGGCATCAGCAGCATCGACGGCTGAGAGCGATGAGTAGTAGGAGAGAGGACAGAAGGAGAGGACTGCGACACTGTTTCTGGCTCGGACAAGGCTGCTACGAGACCAGAGTACAGAATGTCCTGATTACTTGGCAGCGTTAATTCATGATGCATTCAGACAAAGCCCAAAGCCCGTCCGGCCCGACATCGCAATCCATCAATCAGGGGGGATCAAGCATGCCGCGCTCCGTAATTATATAACCGGACAACCCAGACTTCACTTATTATTCGCAGCTGGTCTCAGAGACGTTACATTCGGAAACGAAGCTGCAAGAACTGACAACAGCAACAACAACAACAACAACAACGAAAAATCATAAATAAAACAACGCACGCACACACGAACAATCAGAACAGATCCATACATAAATAAGCGGACTGGCCAGAAGAAACTGTCGATCGTGCGGAATTATCCCAAAAAATTGTCGGCCCTAAATGGCCGTCTATACTATTTCTAACAGACAACATATTAGGAGACGTCGCCTGAAACCGTGTGCAGATGACATTATTTTCCTCGCAAATATGGAAACGCACGTCCGAAACGCACTGCACACAATGAATAATAATAATAATAGATTATCGATTCAAATGAATTTGAATAACATATAATTGTAATACATGATTTATGCTTTCTGCGAATTAAAATAAATAAGGCTAATCATGTTCTCGGTACGGCTCATCGATCGTGCATCGATTTCTGCGAATCAATTCCTTTTTGTGTGTGTGTGTGTGTGCAAACATATTAATACTTTCAACTGGAAAATCACACAACGATGATAAATTATTGATATTGAAAGCGAATATAATTGCTCTATTATGAAACCAAGTATGAAACGCTAAATGGAAATCTTCTCTTCTATTATATTTAATTACTGCTCGTTTTGATGACCACTATTAATCAACACATTAAATATTGCGAGAGGAAAACATAATTAGTTAGACATAAACTATTATTTGTAATTAATATAATAGAGAATGGACGTAATTGGTGTTTTTTCATTTTCATGGGAAATTCAATAGTACACATTAATCATAACTGCGATAATATTTTTCACTATCGATAGAACTTTGCTTTCTAAGTTTATTATAATAAATTTACCAATTACACCAAGAATATCAAACTCGGAATACATGTATGAATACGGAAACTACACAATCAATAGTGGAATTTTGTATAGTTTTTAATGTATACAATATATATATATATATTATTAATGGTAATACAAATGTTCAGATATGTACGAAATTGTTTGTATTTCCGTTTCAATTTCACTTCAATCATGAGAACCTGCTATTATTATTCATTTGACAGAGAATTTGTTAGAAAATTACAACATTGCATGTTTACTATAGTAAACCTACAGAATACAATAATTAATAGAACATTTGCAATTCAACTAATTTTATATAATTAAAACTATATATTTCTTTATATAACAACACTTTATTTAAATACACACACACTACTTAATTATTTAAAATTTAAAGATGAATGTTATAACTGGAGCTTATTATCTATTTTTCATCATATTCTGTAGATAGATTGCTTGTAAATAAATTAAAAAAAAAAGATGAAATATTTGATTATAATACAATTTTAAGATAATCATTCGAATTTTTTTAATTTATTTATTTCAATATATTTTTTGGTCTAAATTGGGCTAAAAAGCTAATGACTGAGGTCTTTCTGTCTATTAATTACCTTGTACATGTCTTTCTATTGTACATTTTGTAACAAAAACTAAATTGATTATAGCGATCATAATTCAAGATTCTGTTACTAAATTTTCCAATTATCAAGAATATACGAGTTAAATGCATTTAAACTTAAATTTTACAATAAGAGAAGATGCGTTCTTTACCAAGAAACGAAGCAGTGGCATAGGTCTCCAATGTAGATCTAGATCTGAAAGGGCCTATGAGGTGTGGGCCTTACTTATATAAATATTTGAATCAGAATTCAAGTACACATATTTAGTTCTTATGTTCTACTATTTAAATGGTTCCTAAATCTCACGACAAACGTAATGCAACCCAACAAGGCATATTTATAAATACACCACTCCAATGAAGGTTCCTTGTGGTAATTTTGAACGAAATATAAGTCTCCAACAAATTTAAGTAATTAAAATTAAATAAATTATTGTCGTTTCTCAAATAACATTATTTTCATTACAGAATAAGCATATTTATTTATGAAAATCAGATTGTCTTAACAAAAATATATTATTTACCAGATAAATTTTGAGCCAATGGGCTATCAAACCAGGTTTCTGTCCTACAAATGTCCTATTAATATTCATTAAAGAGCATAAAATTACGTTAATCATAGTTCTAAAGAAATAAGTTATAAGAGTTCATGTAATTATATTGCATTATTTGATGCGTCTGCAGTTCCTCATATATATAAATATACCATAAAAGTGACCTTATTACTTTTTAAAACTGAGATAGTATATCATGTGGAATACAATGTAAAATTATATTTGTAGTACCGTATTTTGAATATTCTGAAATAAATTTAGTTATCTAAAGTTTAAGACAGTATTTTTTTAAAGCTATGTATGTTATTGTTGGTTGTACCTCGCATAGTCCGGTTTTGATTATTTCGTAATCTTTACAGCCTGGTTTGAAAACCAACTGAATTTGAATTGAAGGAAATCTAGAAAATAAGTAAAAACATTAAATTTTTATACATTAATGATCTTTTTTTCTTCATTCACAGTCTAGTCTCTTCTTATAGGGTTTATATATATATATATCCTCGATTAATCCGGTTTCTGTATATTAACGGAACCGGACAATATGAGGAATGATAATAATTCAGTTATAGTCTCAGCATCATTACAGTCATTATTTCCATATGTATTTTCAAAATATGGTTCTGTGTATAAATTACTTATGGAATAATAATTATTTTCTATAGTTCATTTGTTTATTTTTATCATTAACACCACTTACCTGAATGGATTTAGAATCAAAATCAAAGTTCCATACTAAAATCAGTGTAAGTATATCAAATTGCTCGTATCTCAAAGCAATATTTTGTAAATGTACTGTTGTGTCCCAGGGATGGAATTCTGGACACCGTGGAATAATGTCTGGTGTTGTCGTTGTGGAGTCTTAGTAGTTTGAATTAAGTAAATTCAATTGGTTTTACAATAACTTTATTATTCAATAGTAGATGAGTCTTATCGAAGACTTAGTTATTCGTTGGAGATTCTTCTGAGACTTAGTTATTCTTTGGATGTTCTACTGAGACTGATTCTAAATACATAATCTACTTACGAAGTTAATTATTATTAATCAAGGGGTGGGAGTTGTGATTGGGAGTAGGGCTTTGTTTATATTTGATGAATAAGCGTTCCCATGGAATTCGGCTTGGGTGGTTTGTTTACAATACGACCGGCCCGAATTCCTTACAGTTGTTTATATGAAAAAGTGCATCGATTAGGAATCTTCGAATCAATCCCTTGGCACTTATATATTTGTTTATATAACAAGATGTGGCGACTAAGACACTTGATATGCGCCTACGTGAGAAACTCTTTGTGAGATCTCTTATACATAGATTATTTATACCATATAACAACAATAATATTAATAATAACGGTTGGACACAACAGTACAAAGAACAAAAAACGCGAATCCAACTTATCAAAAATGTTTCGAAAACGAAGGAAACAAGCTCAGACTGAGGTCTAGTCTGAGGTGGGAGAAACTGTTGGTGTCTTGTATAGTGTGCAATTCCTCGTAACTCAAATCTTGCTCTCATCTCAAAGCAAAATATCGCTCGCTTGTATCTCAAAACACTCGTATATTCGGGCACTCGTATATCGAGGTACCACTGTACTTGAAGTATTAGTATTGGAATCAATGGTATTATCATTTGTGTATCATATTATATTAATCAAGTGTATTCAAGTTAAAGGAGATTGATGATCTGACAGACTGTTGTAAAAAAAAGTATCAATTGAATTCTAAAGTATCGTAAAATTAAGAATTGAAATAAGCTATTAATGGTTTTGTAAAGGAACCTCCTTTTACTTTCGATGAAAACGATACGACTACAAAGCGGACCGTGTTGCCGTGCAATAAAGTATAAGAATAATTCCGATAAATGGGAAATCGTCGGTCTCGGGTTTCGTTCATGCACCATTGAGCGGGTAAAGGTAAAAGAAGAAGCTGCGGTCGCGAAGAAAGGAAAACGCCGAATCACGACACGGGAACGTGACAGAATCTCGCCGCTTTTTCCCAAACAACGAGGCGAAAGAAAAATTAAATCCATTTCTTTTTATAAGACGCAAAAAATATACCACAATGGCATTCCTTGAAGACTTAATTGCCCCCTCGATTGTTATATATGTGTGTGTGTGTGTGTGTGTGTGCGTTTTCTACTCTGCGGAATTATTCATATTTCAAAGCAATTACTTTATTCCCTCCACTTGGATTTATTTCTGCGTTGTTTTACTTTTTCCCTTCCATTACTTTATTTTTCGTGTTCCTTCGTCGTGGCGAACGTTTCATGAAAAGTTGAAAAGATTACAATGTTAATATGAGTTATGAGTCCGTGAGCAGTCGTAAACCAAACGGAATGTCATTCCGTGAGAAGGCTTATCGTTATCGTGGCCTGGATGGAGGCTTTCGCGGCGGACTTCGCCACACAAACACACACACACAACACGACACCTCTGCAAATTTCCATCATTAAAAACACACTTACACTCGGACATTGGCAAATACATATTTACACAAATACACGCTCACACGCGCAAATACATCAAATGGAATGGGTGTGTGCCTGGCCGGAGCAATTCGCGCGGCCCCGACAAATTTATTTAAATCATGTAATGGCTTCATTAATTCCGTCACGAAAAAAAAAGCACTCAACCTCGTTTCGGGAAAAGCGAAACTGCAAAAAAAAAATGAAGCATAAAATGCAGATTTGTACGGGAGATACGCGATTTTTTCGACATCGCAATTATGTAAATGATTATTTGAGCAAATTGAAATGTCGATGTTGTAATAATCGTTTATAATAAGCATGAATACAAAAACAATACTGCAATGTTTTACATTTTGCTATGCTCGTATAATACAATCGAGATATATCATGTTTGTTATAACATTTCTGCAGTGGTTTCCAAACTTTATATATTTCATAACCTTATTTCAACAAAATAATTTTAATAATATCACTAAATCTATATATAAAAAAGTTGGGAGAGGAAACTTATTGTTAACAGCCTTTTGCAAAAGATTTTCAACGAATGAAATTATATACGACTGTTGAAATAATAGATATATTTATATTAATAAAAAATCATTATCTTTATTAATCACAAATGGGCTATGTATCTAAGCCAAAACAACAATTATTATAAAATGTTTTGATAAAAAGGCTATCAACAAAAGTCTTTCAACCTAATTAGTAGTACTCTTCATTTATTTCTTTAAACATTTTTATTTGTCCAAATTCTAAATCATAAAAAAAACGTATTTTACTGATATGAAGTATCAAAACTGAGACAAAGTAAATATTTCAAATCCCGTTAATAATTAATAAATTAAAAAGGATGGAAAGACTTCGGTCAATAGTTCTTTGTATGAGGTATACAATAAATTAGGTTTATTATTATTAATGTAAAAGGTCAATAAAACTAAATCAAAATAAAAACAAAACAAATATTTCGACTCAAGAAACATTTTTCAATATATTAGGAAGAACAAAGTCCTTTTTTATATTGTATTTTATAATTTTTAACATAGTTTTACAAAGTATAAAAATGCCTGAAAATTAGGCTAGTGTCTTGTTCATTCGATATAACCGATGTCTTTCTGATTCCACATCGCCAATATTTAATAAAGCAAAATTTAACAACCCACAATACTCTTATCTAGATCTATTGTTTTGTTTATGATGTATGAATTATGATTGAATTAGTATTCACTCTCTATTATTAAAATTCCCTTTCATTACATGAAAAATATTAAATTTAGAATTGGGGAAAACATAAGTTAAGTAGATCATGGGGAAGTTCATGATCTACTTGACTTATGTATAACCCACGATAACATTAATGCAACCCTCGGTGACATTTATGGATTTAACACACAGGAAGCCCCAGGTGTAATTCTAATTCAAATATTGTAAATAATGACTGTTATCGAGGGTCTATTTGAAGATTTAAGGTTCCCTGTTTGAAGAGGCACCACTGTTTGGTCACAATCAAGAGATGACAATAATAAAAGATGGATTTGGTATTAATTAGAACAGTTCATAATGAAAATATTATGATTATGAAACATTGATGATTAAAGTGGTATCATAGTAATTCCTTTAAATGTACAGAGCATGTTACCTTCACCATAAGAAAAGACTACTGACCACCTTTACTATCAACGGAAAAAATATACCGATAGCTAATAAAGTTAAATATTTGGGTATGCATCTGGATAGAAGATTGACCTGGAAAGATCACATCCAAGCAAAAAGAGAACAACTTGAAATCAAGTTCAGGAAGCTGTTCTGGCTACTACGAGAAGACTCACAAATTTCAAAAGAAAACAAGCTGTTGATTTATAGGGTAATATTAAAACCAGTATGGACCTATGGAGTACAGTTGTGGGGAAGCACTAGCAAATCTAATATTGCTATTAGACAAAGAATCCAGTAGAAAAGCCTAAGAAGAATCATAGGAGCTCCATGATACATTACAAACAGGAGAATTCACGAGGATCTTCAAATAAAAACAGTGGAGGAAGCCATTATGAAATATAGTAGCAGATACCAAAATAGGCTAGGAAAACATCCAAATGACTTAGCTATCAATATTCTTGATAATAGCTTAACAACTAACCGATTCAAGCGATGTAATTTACTGGATCTTCTAATGAGATTTAACATCTAAGTAGCAATTAAGGGAAAACCGCCAGTGGGCGATGTTCAATATTAATTTTTCATTTGTCAACCCTTCATTTACTGAATGTTTTGTTATAAAATAGATTGTAAATAAAAACAGACGTTATACAAAAAAATACACACAGGCTGATTTTGGCTAAATACAAAAATACTTAATTTTTATGCAACCAATTGTGCATCTAAAATAGTTCTATAAAAATGGTAAATTATAATTTGTGTTTTATTCGATTATTTTATGTATAGAAAAAATATCAAAAGTAATATAGAACACATTAATAATTTCAATCATGCGTAGAAAAAAAAATGAGTAAAATACATATTAAAAATGATTTGTATAACTAGAAAAGCATGTACATATATTTGTAATTTGTTTCCAAATTATATATTGTATACTTAATATTCATTCCTTATTGAAATGAGGATTTCTTATTGAAAAGTCTGCGGTAAATAGTCCTTTGTGTGAAGCATACAACAAAGATTATATATTGTATTTCATAATATAATTCAACCGACACATAATAATAATTTGGTAATGTAGATTAACAGTCATTTTATTCGATAAATTATGAGTTTATGTACTAATTATCAGTAGTTATCTTCATATCTATCATTAGTCACCATACTTTTATAAGGTTAAGTGATTCTTCAGTTATTTAATTATTTCTGTTTTTTAATTACTATTGTCATATTATGCAGTTCATATATTTAATCAATTGTTAAATATTATTTATGTATATTTTTCGTAAATATTTCTTCTGATTTATAAGAATAATCATATTGATTGTTACATCAATAATATTGGTGTTACAATAACAATATAGTAAAAAGTCTATCATTAAAAGAAATGTATGCTATAAAGTTATGTTATTGTTGAGGTTGCGGATATGGAAAGTAAATGCATAGACTATATCGTAAATTCGGGCTTTTGATATTGAAGCCTCGATACGAAGTATTTCGGGTTTGATGGGAGCAACGATGTTGATCTTTCCAGCATTTTGTTATTCAAATAAAAGATCAAAAGATATCGGACCGAACATAAATTTTGGTGAGTGTTTGAAAGTGTGAGAGAGCGGGCGGCGGGGGCAGCCGACGGTCGAAACAACACCAGCGTTTTCATAGATCTCTGAATTATAAACGTGGCCTATAAAATTTACGATTATCTCGATCCATTAAGCTTTCCACAATAAAAGTCAAAAGTGAGTTGTTTATGATGGCTGTCAATCAGACACGATATGAGAGGGAAACCTGTATATACATAGTAGATTGGTGTTGTGTGTGCGATCGTCGACGGCGGCTGCGGCGGTGGCAGAGGCGGCTTCGTCGGAGGCGGTGACGGACAGAGGGAAACGAACGCACCGAACGCTACTTTCTATGGTAGTCCATAAGTTTATCTTCATATAAATTCAGGCCGTAAAACAAAGATACATACTGATTACTGATTAAACCTTGGCCGGGCAACATGCGACCGGACGCTAACAGTTTATGGACGTCGTAAACGCCATAAACACCACGACATTCCTGCCGTATTCCATGCATGAACCGGCAATAAAACATACGAGGCGATCGACGATGTAAGTAAATGCATGACGGCCATCGTCAGCCAATCGTCGGCTGCCATAACACTTGCACTTTGCGGCGCCTTAAATGGCCCTACTTCAGAATACATTAATAGAGCTGTAAAAGAATCTCCTTCAATATTTCGTCCTTCAACGACTCTTCTCCTCTTTCCTCTCACTCATCCAGCCATCACACTGCGCTTTCAACGACAAACTACTTACATCTTTCTTCTTCTTCGTGATTTTCTTTTTCTTACTCTCTCTTCATGTACGTAATTATTGGTTTCATCACCAAAGCAAAAAAAATGAACTTCCTAAACTACTTAAACTCACTTTATCATAACAACTAGAACTAGTACATAACTAATATAGTTGTATCAACATTTCCAAATTAAAGCTTCTTCCCGCTTAACACACTATAAGCGGGTAGCCGAACAGACTAAACTGGTCTGTGTAGCGGGCGATTTTCGTGATAATTTGCGAGTTTGAAAGGGCTCCATTTAGCAAAGATCATCACTGTCCTTTTCGTCCATTTTTTTGTGCGTCGTACAATAGTACAATAATATGATAAATATTGATCAGTCGACACCTTTCATAAATTTATTATAATCTATAACGCATATTGGCTTCCAATTTTTTTCTTTTATCTTCCAATCAATATTTGAACTTACTGTAATACTGGCTGAATGAATTGTAAATATCATTCGAACAGGTCTTCTTGATTGCCAGCATTGTAAAAGAATGTCTTTTCGGCGACGAAACAAAGAGGCACATCTTTAGTAAATTCTGAATATTATCTAAGAAAAGTGTGAAAGATTCGAGTTTGCTTTGTATATATATTTAAATTATGAATATTTGGTATTTTTACGCGACCCGCCTATAGTGTGTTAAAATAAGTAATAATAATCAAAAAGTATTGTATTCAAAATCCAAACGAATATTACTTAACAATTCAAAACTCATTGTGTTTTATGATTCTCATTACACGATTCTCCACTTTGGAAACAAAGAGAAAATACGATGAAAACATAAGATGGTTAAACAGTTCTATACACACAAAATAACTATTATTATTAGGTATTTCTAGGAATGTTATAAAATCTTGCAAAAAAAAAATAGAAAGTTAGACAGTCACAATAGTCATATTACATATGTATAAGGGTATAACATCCCTGAATAAAAATATTAAGTCAAAATCATCATCTTATACGATGATTAATGAATCGTTATGTTTGAAATTGATGTGAACAAAAGGTACGAGTGTGATTGTAAATATTGAAATAGATTTGGTGTACTTTGAAGCAGAATATTTCTGTAGCACATGCATTAGAGCGGCTCGAGATTAAATCAATTTTGGATGATGGCATGAAGATGTTCGCTAAAAGCCTATAACAAATTGATAACTTAGGTGTACGAAAGTATAAAATAATTTGGCCTCCGTTTATGACCGGCGAGAGGTCGGTCCCCACGGTCTTGTGTAATTTACGTTTAGAGCCGTGGCAGGACGGTCATATATTGGGGCCATAAGTTAACATCAAGTCGGGACACAAACGCGTCAGCTAATCAAATTTACGGTCGCTTTGCTGCCTGCCGTCAGCTCGGCCTTCCTTCCTTTCCCCCTTTGTATCCTCGTCGTTCCATTGCCAACAGTAGTCCCTGTGTATACATACTGTATGTATATGTATGCTACGATCTCAGCTTGAGGTGGAGTGTGAGGGAGAGAGAGACTAATATGTATATGGTATACAGATACACGTGTGGTGATGGTGATGTTGGTGGTGGCTGCATTCGCGTGCGCTGACGCCGCCGACCTCTCTGCTGCTAATTTGTCTGTCAGCAGGAGCCGTATTTCTTTATTTAGCCACCATTTGACTCTCACCTCTCGGGCCATTACCGAAGGCTCCCGCTGTAATGTCAGCCTTGCACAGCTCGCTGCCTTGTAAAGACCCCCAAAGACCTACCAACCACCCCGACCTCTCTTTTCCTCCTCATCCTGGACCGCGCGGGGTTGATGCGATGCGGCAATTTGGAGCCTCGTTCCGGCACCTCCGCAGCCGCACACATCCCAAAGTGCTTCCGCCTTCAACCGTGACAGCTTTACGACTGCACACAGCGACGTTTCTCTTCATCAGCCTCTTCTCTCCTCTTCTCTTCACTCGCCCATCCCTCCAGTTTGTTTATTATCCACCACATGCCTGTGCAGTCTGAAGGCACTTCGCATTCAACGCGTTTATAAATCTCCGCCGAAAACCAGCTTTTTGTCATCCGCCCGATGAGATGTGACTACCAGCTGCGTTTACCTCATCAATTTTAAGGCCTTATTTATATAAAACAGATCCTCGCCTCTTCATCACTCCACTTGACATCACTTTCAAAATATAATATTTACATCTTTTAACACTCGTCTCCCTGCACGAACGTATTGAAAAAAAAAGACGCAAAAGACTTGTTGTCAGCCTCTCCTTTCCCCCCTTTTTGTTTTTGTTCGAACGTTCTATTTTTTTTTGTTTTCGCTTTGTTTATTTCGAGCCCGATAAATTAATCCACTTAGGTTTCGGATGGCCGACAGAAAAATCGAAACGTAATAGAAAACATGGAAATGCAGCGGAAATCGCTATTTGAAAATGCACGCTCCGCTGCATATCCCCATTCGAGTTTTGCTGGCGAGTGTCTATCTATCTGTCTGTCCGTCTGTGTTACGTTTTTTTTTGTCGACCCCTTTTATTATCCGAAATTCAATCAAACAACGAAAAGCCCATTGAAATTCACCTGTCGCCTTGACGTCGCTCTACCCTCAAACATAATTGACATAAACCAATAGTAAATTGTTCAACAAATATGTAACAATAACACACTTTTGTAATTTTTTTAAAATTTTTAAACAATAATATATCACCATGTCCGCAAACGAATCTAAGTTTTGTCTTTTGCTTACATAGCAAAATTATTTTTATATATACATTTTCTAAATTAGAACACAATACTAATAAATAAATAACAAATTTTGCAATTGAAATAATATAAATAAAATTTAGTCGTTTTTCATTCACATTCATAAACATAGTTACATTTTTTATATGGATATGAAATGACAACAATTTTTAAAATGTTTCTATTTAATACCATTAAGCAATATTAGGCATGATGTTGAAAGTAAGCATGGTATTGTTGTTACTTTGTTAGTTGCTTGTTATTGTTTGTGTATATTCTTATATTGAAATAATCTACTTCAAATGATTATATTTGTAAATAATGTTATATTAATCATATTTTGTAATCAAAATGTTAGTAAATACCTAATAAATAACAATAATGATAGAATAGTGGAACTAAAACATTTTACACCTTAAATACTTGTGTACTTGTGAAATACTATTCGTTTATTTATTGGTTTTTATTAATATGAATACAGAATGAATATGTACCATGAATAAAGTCAGCTTTTATATTAATTGTAATTTTGAGTAATGTTCTAGAAATAAGTTTCAATTTAACATTTCACATTCTTGACTAGAGTATCATGGTTGAATATAAGTTTAAGTAATCTAAATATAAATCAAATTTGAACTTTAAATTATATTTTTCGTGCAGAAAGACCTATGGTATATAATCCTATGAAGCAATGGCAATAATTGTGTTTTCTTTTCTGTGTATTTACAATATAATGCAAGTTGGTATTTTTTTCATGTAGTTGTTGCAATACATTTAATAATAATACTAAACTAAAACTATATACATTATTTTTTCTCTATTTTTAAAATAGGTAACCAGTTTATGTTCTACTTATTTGTTATTTGGTAAAATAAATAATCAGAATAAATATATATAAATCACAATTCATCTCTCACTAATAATTGTTCAGGTTTTACAAAAGTTAAATCTAACTATTAGTTATATTAATTAAATTAATTGAATATTTCTAAAAATATGGTTTTCTAATATTTAATTTTAGCTTGTTTCTGTTTGATTAAGGTATCAATTTGAAATTATTTCACAATTGATGAGTTATTAAATTAAGTATAGATTCAAGAGTATGTAAGATTTCTCATGGTGATATTAGTTGCAATTTGATTAATTTAATATTAGACTTTACGTAATGCCAGCCTTTGATAATAATTGGTTATATTATGTAAGTAGTTGAATAGAACGCCATAAATTACGCTGGGAAATATCCTTAAGTTTTGTGTAATTCATCGGTTTTATACTTTAACTAATAAATCGTATTTTATGTGTAGTCCTTGTAGGCATCTTCCTTTTCGGTATTACTGCAGCCTGAATAGAGTGAGAAGATTTAGTGCGGTCGGGTTAATAATTCACGATGTGGCTGTTTAATTCTTTAAAAGGCGAGGAGGAAGAAGAAGAAGAAGCAGCATCGAGCAAGTAAGCAAGCCAGCAAGCAAGGAGCGGGTGTTATCTTATTATCTGTAGAAGACAGCGCGAGGTATCGCATTCTAATTGGCCGTCTTGTACGGAATCGGCGTGGGCCGTGCCCCGTTGTTTTGCTCTTCGCTCTCTTTTTTGGGATAGGCTATGGTTGTTGTTTGCTGTTGTTGTTGTTCTTGGTGTTTCGACGTGCGAGCAGAGGGGGTGGAAGCGGCGGCGGTGGGACCTTCCTTTCTCCCCGTATCGCTCCTTCTCACTCACTCTTCTCATGTTGTAGTAGCTTGTTTATGCCCGTTTTACTTCTCCTCCTGCACCTTATCAGCTTGTTAATCAAACGGGCAACCTTCGTATAAAACCATACCGTAATTACGGCGTGCTTGCGTTTTAAACAACCATATAATATACTCGTGGCCTCTTATTACGGCGCGGATTTTATGCAAATGATACGGGGGCCCCGAGAGCTCCGCCACCTCGCGTTTCTCCTTTTAGCAACAATGGCCAATTTATTATTACGTGTATATTTAAGCCCCCGGCACCGAGATTGGACTAAACTACTGCCACGTTTTAATTATCCGGAAAGGATTTTAATCCTCCTACACACATACACATAACACACAGCGATCCTCGCTTATTTCACTACGTCTTTCCGCCCCTTTTCCCTAACAGTCTCGTTACTTTCCACTGCTCAGTGGCGTACCTATAAGTATATTCCATAAACTATTTCAAACATACGTTATGAATAGTACCTTCTCAAATTATTCTATGAAAAAGATCACAATATTGGAATTTAATAATAAGTATAGAATTTCACTAGAAAAAATGACATAGATGCGCTATAATATAACAGAAAAAACTAAACAAAAAATATTTGGAGGCACACTGCCGAACCTCGGCACGCTTAAGAATGTGCAGAGATCGATGAATTGTAAACAAAATATTACATAAAATTACAAAAAGTCATCTAGACTTGTGTAAGAACAACCATATGCACTTTTACAAAAAAAAATAGGACTGAAAGAAATACAACACTTATTCAATAAAAGTATTCTGGCACAAAGCATTGTAAAATATAATAGAATATCAGAATTACCAAATTCAAATGAAAAATTGCAAGAACACTATAGAATAAATAAGAAGTAAATACAAGGTTTGCCAAAAAGAATTCTAGCTGCGGTGCATGAATACAATTTGACTGTAGAACACTATTGCACATAATTTTATAAATAAAGAAGTTTAAATTCTGTTAAATTTTGATCACGCAATATTGAGTCATTAACACAAAGTTTGAGCTTTTATTTTTCATTCCTACTTTCTTATACCAGAAGTATTTCAAAGTTTTTAAAAGATATAAAGCTTTTCGTACTCATCTCGTTATAAATAAGCAATAATCACAACGTTAAAGTTTAGTTAATAAATTGAAAATATCGGTATAAGTTATATTTACTCTATAATAATACCACCAAGTACGTTATAACTTTTATGGTATTTTCATTAGAAAAGCATATGTGAATGTTAATTATGTATGCAGATGTGATTTGAAGTTTAATATCAAAATTTGAGTACTGGGTACTTAATCAAATCGTGTCTAAATTTTGATTCAAATGATTTTTTTTATATTCAGGGACGAAATACTTAATAATCAATATCACTTTACCATACTTTACTATATTTTACCATACTTTACTATATTTTACCATACTTTACTATATTTTACCATACTTTATCATACTTTACCATACTTTACCACACTTTACCATACTTTACCACACTTTACCATACTTTATCATACTTTAC
>JAFMTC010001156.1:0-11707 GCA_018845635.1 Nicrophorus orbicollis
AAGCCGGGCGTGAACTTAGCTAAACTGCTGAAGTCGAAGTTATCCTCTAGCTTCAATTTGGAAGTCAACACTTTCAGGATGTGAAGACGCGCATAGCTGTCCGGCATTCTCAAACGCACCTCCTGGTCGAATCTTCCTGATCTTCTTAACGCTAGATCTAAGCTATCCAGTCGATTCGTCGCTCCTATAACGAGTACTTGATCCCCGTTTTCATTCTTATTTAAATCTACAGATAACAAAATGAAATATTTTCAATTTACTATTGTGAATTGAGTAATTACCATCTAGAGCGGTTATTAGCTGAGCTACAATCCTCCTCTCTATATCCTTCTGCGCGAATTGCCTGTTTGGAGTAATCGCGTCAATGTCGTCAATGAACAATACGCAGGGTGCAGAAACTGCAGCTCTCTCAAACAATTCTCTTATCCTTTCCTCGCTCTCTCCTGAAACTCCAGCAACCAGCAATTCAGGTGCGGCTACTTTCAGCAAAGGCCTCTCCAATTCGCCCGCAATTGCATTTGCAAGTAACGTCTTACCACAACCCGGTGGACCGTGTAGCAAGAATCCTCTAGGTGGAGACATTCCTATCTGCCTGTAAACTTCCGGGTGTTTAATGTGCACGAGAAGCGTGCAAACGTCCGTCAAAGTCTTATCCAATCCTCCAAGATCTTTAAAGGATACCTTGGGTTCCTCCAGATTCGCCGCGACCGATGTCTTCTTTTTCTTCGCGGATGGCGTGCTACTTGCGTGATTGTCCTGCGAATCATCACTGCTGATGTCAATGAGCTCATTCTCATCTAACGGTTTAGGGACATTGTTCCTGCTGTACTTCTCCATGATCGCTTATTCTTTGAATTGCTTCAGATATTTGGAAAGATTTTTACTGCGATCCACCAAAAATACAGATATTGAGGAATTTTTTATAATAAAAAACTTGATGCGTCTCGGCCAATCAGCGCATTTGAAAAACACGTCAGCAACAAAAAGGTACATTGCTTATCTCTTCTGGAACGAAAGTAACAATAGAGGAGCTCAACTTCACGTTATTGAATTTATACTTTTATTTTCATATATTTTTGTGTGTATGGTATGTTCAGCTCGTTGAACAGCAACAAAAAACAGAATGATTCTAATGCGAAATTTTCGGGCCAAAAACAACGATTCAGTTGGACCTGCATCTCAACAAGCCATACATTTTCATTAATTATTACGCATTTCTAATTAGAATGATGTCAAATGAAGAAACAGAAGCGAACAACACATGTAATTGCATCACAAATTGTAGAGATAATTTATTCGTGCGATAGAAACACTGTTGCAAAGTGCAGGTGTTCACTCCTTATATGGAGATTGTTTTCGTAATCACTGCAGGTGTTCACTCCTTATATGGAGATTGTTTTCGTATTCACTGCAGGTGTTCACTCCTTATCTTAAAGAGATAATTTTTATCTAAGAGTTTGATAAAAGCTGTGTATATATAGAGATAATTTATGTTAATCCAATTTGGAAATACATTTATGATAAACTTTCCAAAAACTATTGGAAATAAACTTTTCAAAAAGTAATAATTAATCATAATATAAACAAATAGTTGATTAAGTTAGTTCAAATGATAATAAGAGCAACTTTAAAACTTAAAGTGATTAATTATTTAATTATTTATCATAATTATGAAGTTTGTTGTATAACTATGTTTTATTATAGGCAACTGATGTTTCGAGTAATTTATATTAATTGTATCAATTGTTTATGTGCTTTCATGTGAGCTGATAATGATTTATTTGAATTTATCTGCGTATAATTAATGATAAATTGTAGTTTCGTTAAAGGTAACTTTAAGTTAATTATTGAAATATAGGCAACTTAATTAGCGCTCCGCTCAAGAAACTCGATAGGTGTCAGTGGTTGTGTTTATGTCGTGCTTGTGACATTAAATGTCAGTTGTGCTTTTCTTTGTGACGATTGTATTTGTTTTAAGGCCCAAAGATGCGAGAGAAGGTGTGTTTGCTGCTCCTTGCAGTGACGAGTCTCAGGCAAGGTAGGTCAATCGGTTTTGAGCGAGTGGGCGTATCAGTAAATGCAATAAATTGCTTACAGTTACATGCACTGAGTACTCGGTTGTGATGACCAGCGACAGCCCAGTTGTTGTTGGGGGCAACATCAATTTCCATGCCAAACTTTATAAAGGAAACCAGCTCGCCGAGGGCAGCTACAGATATGAATGGCTCGATGATGCAATCCCAAGGCACACAGGCTCTGTATGTCGAATCATGTAGATTCTTATTGGATTTCTAATTGTCTTTTTTTTTTAGATTGATTCTGAAACTGGGGAGATTTCGTGGACAGCGAACTTCTCTGATAAAAACCATTATCCACCTGGGCCTTATGTCATGCAACTCACCATTTTCAAGGTGTACCTTTTATACCCGTGGATGATCACTTCGCAGAGATTAATATTTAATTTAACTGGTAATTTATGTTTTAATTTATTGAAAACTATGATTTTATATGATGATTTTTTAGAGACTTTGAATGGAAATTTGAACTTGTATCAGAATCAGGTGCAAGTGAATTCTAATTTCGTTTCGAATGCAACAACAGTGGTGCATAAGGTGTCTCTGAAGAAGACGGATCAAGAATACTTGGATTCGACTGCGACTAAAGTTCTTACATATTGGTTTATCGGTTGCGATTATTACGGCCCTTCGGACAATTACGAATTCTCAAGGAATTACACCACTGTTGATGAAGAGTACACGGTTGGGGCTATCGTCTGGGCCACTTTCGATCCGATCCCGGTGACGACTACTCCGGCTCCGACGACCACAACTATCAAACCTAATGCAACAACCGTAGCACCGGTGACGACAACGGGCACCGTCGTTCCGAATGTGGAAAAGACGAGGCACAGAAGGGATGTGGTGAAGGAGGAGGAAATCGTTGGCAAATTCCGAGGGAAGTACATGTCCTTGAACGATGCCTACAACGAGTCGTTCCCGTTCTTCTGCAGCAACAACACCATCATCGCTTTGGGACCAAATTTGACTTACGGGTTCTTCACCACCAAAGTTTCAGTGAAACGTAATTATCATCTTATTCAATTATTAATTTATTTAATAATATGAATATTTTCCAGAGCCAATTTCCAATATCTCGGTGACTGGGAACAATTGGATCCGACACAGCGACATGCTGCAGTTGTCCGTCGGATGTCGAGGATCCTCCGGCTTCAAATACTGCTACAGCTTCAGAGATGGTGTTTACAATACGACAGGAAACGAGACCTGCGATACAGAGAATCTCATTGAAAAGTGCCAATTCCCCATAAACAGGTTGTTTGTCACGGACAACACCGACGTTCACACCGTGGTCATAATAATCAGCAATGAAGTCAGCAAGATAGTTTATCCGGTGACCGTCAACGTTTACAAAGGTACGAAATCGTATTGGAATCAACAAATTTAGTTGAATATTTATTGATTTCAGTTACGAAACAAGCCCAGCTCTCGGTGATTGTCGTTCCGGTCGTCTTCAGCCTTGCCGCCGTCGTGTTGATCGTCTTCGGCGTCGCATATTACTTCCAAAATCGCTCAAGGTAACTATTTTACAACAAAACCACATTATTCTACACATTACAATTTCACTTACAGGTTTACCGTTGAAGTAGCAGATTTCAATTTCGGGCAGCAGTACGCCGATATGGAGTACAAGACGTTCACCGAAAGGCTCAAAGATTCTATGTCAAACGCGTTTACTAGAGCTTCGATCCCCGGAGGATCCTTCGAGGAAACGGTTTGGCCCCCCGGTCACAAGTACGGAAGTATGACATAAGCGCGCTTTTGGGGGAAAGAGTCTAGGAAATGCTCGGGTCTGTTACGAGTGTGGACAGTACGTTATGTGATCATATATGATATATAAGAAAAGTATATTTATATTTTTTATTTTTGTAGAGTTTAAACATTAATTGGCTGTATGTAAATAGGATATCGTTTTTATATATATATATTGTATACACTTACTATTATCTATCAGTTTGAGAGTTTATAATAATTATATGTAAGCCCCGCAGAGGTTACGTCATGAGTATGTAACGGCACTAAATATCTATCGTATTTGTTTTCTACATAATTGTTACAATAATCATCGTTATTAAGAAGGAGAGATGCAGAAACTAAGTTGCTGCATGCATATTGCATGTACGGTGCTCGTAGTTAGTAAATGGAATACAATTACTGACTTTGTTTTGCTGAATACTTTTCAGGCTTTAAAGAGAAAGATCTCGAACGTGAGATGTGTCAATTTCATTCCATATCATTCGGAGGAGAAAAGGAACAAAAATATATGTATACGCTGGAGACGCCCCAGACGTGGATGAACTGAAAATCAATACACGGGATGTTCCTGAGAAAATCAAGAAATTGGAGAATGAAAAACCATACGATATGAAACATTGTTAATTGTATGTAATTTTAGTAAGAGTTTTATAATGATTTCTGCTGTTTTCATACACAAACTTACAATTTACAATGTAGGAAGGAGAAGGAGAAAATCAACATGTTTTTAAGAAGCACTAACTATTTGTCATTTAGTTTTATATTTTAATCTACTTAGGGGATGAAAATATATGTACGTGGTAATACATAGTTTCGTTTGTTATTCTGCAACGTCCACACGATGTTTTCCTTAACGAACGATTAGTTTTTGAAGCGAGTTTCGCAACAAATTGGTGCGATTACACTCGCATATGTCACTGGAATTGAATAGTCATTAGATCTCGGAATGGGCCGTGCTTCAAGGCCCGGCCTGAGGTCCGTACAAGGCACTTGCTATATTCCATTTACTTCTAAAGATTCATTAATGTTTCTTTGCAACGAAAAAATAAAATAAAGTCCATTTATACAACTGTTCTGAATCGTGAAATGAACGCATTTGGATTGTGTGACTTAATTCAATTTTATATTAATTCGTAAATTGATAATTAATCAGCTGGTAATTTAATTATGAATTAAAATTATTTCAATTTGATTTAAATAAAAATGAAAATATAATTCTATTGTTGCAAAGGCCTATAGATAATTTGTTGTTTAAGACTATTTTATTTGGGATCAATCAATCATCTCTTTGTATAAAATTAAGACTTTAAAGATTTAACAAATCGTTAAATTAGAATTGATGCATTGATTTTTGATGTAAATATTATAATTATTGCGTCTAGACTTGTTGTTGAAGCAAGGTTAGAGCGGTAATTTAATGTATAGTGCTAATTTTGGTTACCAGAAACTAATACTTGTTCTTAGTTTTCCAAGAACATAACAGATATAAAAATATGATATATGCTATAACACGGGGTAGCAGATCTTTATTTTGGCTGTTCTGTTATTACTTGTATTCAGTTTTCTGAGGTCAAGTAAGAACATAACATAGATAAAGAGCATGTTTTACCCGGGTGTTATTAGTTCTTAATTTTCTTTGTTCTGATATTACTTGTTCTTAGTTTTCTGTTCACAGGTAATTATAATATATAAGTTTAACGCGCGGTGGCGCCAACTTCGATTTTGAATTGACGTTTGAAGTGTCAAAAGTTGACGTCGGTGAGTCAAGTTGAATGGACTCGTTTGTGAGCAGCAGCAGTTTGCAGGATTGTCTCAGAAGGCGAGTGAAATCCTTTAATCTCTTGCAGAGCGTCAGTTTGTTGGCCGGTGGAGGAGGAGGAAGAGGAGAGAGGACGACGATGGAAGAGGGGATGTTGGGCTCGAAGTGGACTTGACTTAAACCATCTCGCAAGTTCGTCTCTCGCTTTGACTCGAGATTCCTGGTATAGCGTTGTCTCAGCGCGCGCCGCGACTCGTGCATGTACTCATCTCTGTCGGGCGGTCGAGCTCGAGTGTTGCCAATGGGAATGAGTCAGTTCGTTTACGCCGGTATCGTGCTGCGCATCGGAATGTGAACAGACTTGTGTGCTTTGCCTGCTTTTGCGCTGCTCCGTCCGTCCGTGTGCTCCCAATCAAGATTCCATCGTTTTCCAACAGAGACAGACTTTTGTTTTATTGTTGTTGACCGGATCCCTCAGAGGAAACTAAGCAACGAGATCAACAACAACGTGCATCCCTTCTGCAACGGCAACAGTTGAGCAACGGCAGCGAACAGTCGAGGATTGCCGCCCTTCACTCCCCCGTGTTAAGCGAGTGATGCTCGGTTTTCCCAAGCGCAGCCACCTAAGAGCGAGCGCTTCCCAACATTGTTGTAATGTGATGTAAACTTTTCTCACCAAGATGGCCGACTCATATTACCAGGTGAGAAAAACCCGAAGACTCTCGCTCTCCTCCATCCTTCTTTCTCTCCGATCCGCACCTAACCTTCATGCAACGCTGTCCCCTACCCAACGGACGAGATCCCCCTTCCCATCCCGCCACCTCCAGAGCCACATGCATTTGTTGTTTTTCTGGTTGCTACGTTTTATTTTTGTTTTTATTTATGCGTGCATGTTGTTGATCGCACCAACAACAAAACACGATGATGGCCGCTCCCGTCCCGGCTTATGCAATTCCAAAAACCAAAATCCCCCAAAAAAAGAAAAAACAACATCAACACAAAATTAACCTACAATATCAACCTTTGCATTGCATTTCACCTTTAAAACCAAACAGAAACAGCCTCTAATCAAATACTGATACCACCTATCATCTCACAATTCGATTAGGTATGTAGCAATGACATTGACTCAGTTTTCTGAAATATATGTCAAAGAAATGTCAACTGAAAATACTGTCATGTTGACAGCTCATGTAATTTCAGTGTTATCAAATTATAAATAAATATACAAATACACATACATCCAGCAGCAGGTCTAAGGCCCTGTGCTTCACCCTATTTTTAACTTTGTGTAGGATTGGAAGAGAAGTCTTAAGTGTTTCAAAGGCCCATGCTCTATACACTTACAGTTTATTTATAATTGGAATTGCAACACACTTGTAATCTAATTTTGTATGCAACTGAAAAACATAATAATAACAACAATGTGTTTGTGGATAAATCAATATATTGATTCATAATCCCCCATATTTAGGATGATCAATGCTGCTAGTTCTTTTTTTGTTGTAAACCATTAGTCTATTTGTTATTTCAATTGCATTTGGGATTAGCAGCAAGGCTACAAACGTCGGTTTATAGTTTATTTATAAGTGCTCTACATAAAAGGAATCAATGCCATATAGAAAAACAATTTATGAAATAATTCCACATTAAGTTGTTTACTACAACTAACTTAATTGTAACATAATGTTATGTAGTTTTTATGTAGTACTGCAAAATTCCATGTAACTGTTCTTGTAAACAGGATTCTTGTTAGATAATGGTATCTCTTATACAAACTTTACGAAATGATAAATCGCATGACTAATTACTTATTTCCATTGTAGCAATAAGATACCGAGAAATTGGGCAATTTGTTGTAAGTTGATAATTTTACTAGTGTTGATTCTATATAGTTGAATCATCAAATTTAGTACAATAATTATTGTAAAATATTTTTCTCATTTTATTAAATTGTTGAATAATAATAACATTTATTGTAATAACAAGTCAATACAAAACATACAATGTTATTCCTTCAAAGGGCTATAGATCATAGGTCCCTTAATAAAATAAGCTATCACAAAGTGTGTTTTCGGTGAAATTCGTTGTATAATTCTGTAAAAAAAAGTGCATTATATATGATCTGTTTTGCAATTATCTACGTTTAAAATATTGTCGTAATGGATGATGCACATTATGTCATCTATATTTTGAACTACAATGTAAGTAATAATACTCTCCTTCCATAACCGATCGTCACATTCTGGTCTTGTTGTTGAAACTCACGAGAGATGAATTTGCTACTGAAAAACACGTAGATTAACGATGCAAAGTTGAGTTGCGAAGTTTAAAATAGTTGGTTTTATTTTATAGGAATATCGCATAGTCATAACAGTGACAAACATAAATAATTCTGCAAATGTTAAATTGGAGCGTGAGTAATGCGAACCGGAGCAGCCGATACAAAGCTGGTAATTGAATCGTCAATCGAGCTGTGCGAGTACATAAACTGTGTTTGGGTGGAATCGTCGATATCAAAATTCTTGTGCCTTTACCAATGCAAATGAAATGCCGCTGCGCGACGAGAAAACAACTGTTTTCCTATTCATCGCTTCGACTTCATCTCATTACAAAACGTTTATTGATAATTCGCAATTACATTTCATTCAATGTGGATTTTTAGTTGTTAATTTACGTTTTGGGTTGAATGAAGGTTGCGATAAGAAGCCACGTGAGTAATGGCACATAATGATGATTGTTGCTTGGTGATTTTTTGTGTGCACCGTTTCTGATTCCATAATAACACGAGTTATTATGGAATCAAAACGATGACATGCGAACCTTGAATGAATCTGTCGTTTAGAGACCAGGTGGGGAAAATGTGTTAGGTTTTTCTTGTGTATTTATTTCTCTTGGTAGAACACATTTTTGGCATGGTGCAGAAATTAAATATAGCGGATATCTATTTCGGCGCGATTAACAAAAAAAAAAATGAGTCGAATCTGCTCTTCTCTTCCTTCGGTTTCCATCGAATTGTTGTATGTCTTTTCTTGAGCGGTATATGGAAATTTGGAGCGAGCCTCTGCTGAGGGCTATATACAGTGCGACCCGTAAATGGATTGCGACCTTTTGCGTTATTATTAATGCCAGGCAATTACACCAAACTCGGTGCACTCGTTTTATCTGCCAAGGCATTCCATAATCGAATTTTCGTTGTGCTGCTGCGAGAGTGGCATTCAACCCGAAAAAGAAACCTGTGGGAAAGCGGCTATTGTCTGCCTCGATTTTCACTCTGCTGCTTTTGGCGAACCATACAAAATATTACCTGAAAAATCTAATTTACAATTCCAATTCCTTGTTGCAGGTAAACTATCACCTTCCTTGCTTCCGGCGTTGACCCGAAAGCGGACTGAATTTCTGGATAGAATGCGTTTTTCAAATGGAATGCTTCCGTTTCCGGTCACTATTAACTTACCTTAACAATGGCGTTCGATGATTAATATCCTGTTCGTATCTAAGCAACGATGGTAAGAGAGAAAATCGTAGACTTGATCAACTCTAATTATGATTTGGTTTTTCTATTTACATTTTTGTCACTAACTCGATAACCAATCACGATAATTAGATGTATGAACACTCTAATTAAAGCCAAATATTCGTGCTTTAATATTCACGTACTTATAGATTAATAACTAACACCGTTTCCTTGTAATTCCCTATCAAAATTTCAAAAAAATAACAAAGTTTTAACGTTAACAAGGCAATGCTCGTTACGTAACGTAGACAACCCAAGTTGCTTCGGGGGGGAACAAGTGTTTCGAATCGCAAGCGAAATCTGTTTTGATTCGCTCGTGGCCAATGGGAGCGGAGAGGAAGCCCACGGTCGGCGGAGGAGGATGAAGCTAGTTTTCAAATTTAAACCCACCGTCCTTTATTTTTTCAAATTCACTTGATTGCCTGGAAGTAACAATTTCCTGCCTCACTCGACAAGTGCGATTATATTGTATGCAATCCGCGCGAGACGCGATGGTTGTTGTTACATCATCGTCCTTTTTCTTGTTCCTCTCCTCATTTCAATCTCGTCAACTCTGGAGAGTGCGCTCCAGATGCAACGAACTCTCCGGATTGTATTCGAATTGTCCCATCGTCGGAGCGAAATATGCAGAATTGCGTAATTTCCTCTGACGTCAAGGATGTTTAATTAAATCGCCGTGTCTGAGAGAGAGAGAGAGAGCTTATTTACTTGGATACATAATGTAATCTGTACGTTGATAACGGCTATCTAATTTAATTAATATTTCGCAATTGCATTATTATTGTTGTTATATAACGTTGTTTAACACCTTGTAATCGAGTTTAAAAAAAAAAGTTGTATTTCTAGGATTTAGATTATTCGTATCGTATTTATAAGATAATTTGGAAGAATTTGGTTTCGATTATTAATGCACACTAATTTGCAATTAATTGGCTCAATTAGTATGTGATTGGCCTTTAAGCACTCATAAGTAAATGTTGATTTACTTGGGAGATGTTTAAGCCAATTTCTTCGAGTTGCTCTTGAATAAAGTGGTTCGATTGGGTTATTTCGTACGCTCATTGTCAATTGCATATAAATTTAACTATCCAAGTGTGTGCACGTTTATAAATAAGAAAGCGTTCAAAATAAACACGGGGCAAGAAATGAACGTATTACATCAGACTGATTTCGCATGTCAGAGGTTCGAAAGAACTTTGGATCGGTTTCTGAATGCTCTGCTATATATATAAATGCAAACATGTCACTCTCTCCTTCGATTATTATTTTTTCGCTTTTAATGGTGAAATAATGTTGTTTTTAATTTGAGTTGATCGATTGATTAAGATAGAATCGTTTTATCTAATGAATGAAATGTGTACGTTTTTTGAGGTCTTGTAATGGAATTGAGCGTCGTTTCATTCAGACCCGAAAAATAACATTCCTAGCCGTGTAATTCGTAACGGGAACTCGTTATGCACTTGAATAGAAGAAGAAAGAGGAAGGGTTTTCTTCTGTTGGCCTTAAGGCAAACCAGAAATAATGGGAATAGGACCTGACCTAGCCTACCTTCAACGAGTCGTCTCCCCTCCTCACGAATAACAACAGCGACAAGAAGAAAAGAAAATATTTCTGAACTAATCGATTCTTCTACAAAGGCTCTCCAAAACACCACCCGTTGGAGATTTTTCTTTCGTATTTGTGATGTGTGCGGCTATTTTCGTTACGTGCGAAAATAAAACGGACTTCTCTCTCTCTCTCCGTGTGCATTTATTTTCGAATATTCAAAGCAAGTGTCGGACTGTATAAACCATGTCCTTGCGTTTTCCACGCCACTTGCGTACGTTTGGAATTCCACTGACCGCAGATTTTTTCGTTTCTACGTGTAAATATTCCATTGATTCAGACAGAAGCAACCACCTATTTCACTCCACAATTGACATTAAAGTTTCAATGATATAATACTTGCGTATGAATTAGTGTTGATCATTGTAGTATTTATCAATTACAACTGAAATTTAAGTTTCATAATCAATGAATTAATCAATTGATCAATTATATTTTGTTTTATTTGAATATAGAAATTCAGTTTTGTTAGCTTTATTTTAATGATAATTTTGTGTAATTCCTTTTTTCTCGAATGTTGTTGAATCTCGAAATTGGTAAACTATTATTTGCGTGTATAGATATTCGCATTTGTAATTATTGCTTTGAAAACTGTATTTGAAATGAAATCATTGAAGGTTTATGTAATTGAATCTTAATTCGCAAATTAACTTTGTAAATGGAAGTTTTCAGTTTTGCAATGATTGCATTCGTTTCGTCTAATTGAATGAAAACATTGCGTCTCGCTCCGTTTTCTGCAATCTGCAATGAAAATATTGATGTTGTTTTCAAACGTTTATTTTATTGCATTTCGTTCGGAGTTTTCGCGGAAAATCTGTTGCGCAAATATATCGCAGTTCCGTGTTTTCCGTTACTTGCGTCAGTCAATTAGAGTGGTGTGTGTGTGCTTCGTTCCATATTTGGACGTAAATTATTGATTTTATAATAATAATTTGGATTACAAAGTAATGTTTATGAAAAAATTATTTTGTTATTGGTTTATTTATATTTGAC
>JAFMTC010001179.1:13282-65089 GCA_018845635.1 Nicrophorus orbicollis
GTCTTCTCTCGTGAACCACCCACCCACACACACACACATATATATATGCTAGGGGCGGCGTCGAAAAACAACAACAATCGAATGAATCCGTCCGTCCGTCCTCTTTGGTACGCCCACTCTCGTGACCACACCCACATACATAAATATATATACACACACATACATATATAAAAGAAAAGAAGGAAGCAAAGATCCATCCACACCCATTCATTCATCTCTCCGTCATTGTAAAAATGTAATAGTAGTTAGTAGTAGCAATCGCAGTAGAATTACATCACATTTTTCTTTTTTTTATTCTCTCATTTCTCGCAACTATCTCGAAAAACAAAAAACAAACAAACTTATTTATATGTATGTATATATATATATATATGTGTATACATATATATATATTTAAAATATCTCAACACGCATACGAGACTCGCACACACACACACACACACATTACATGTAATTTCCTTTTGCTTCCGCTATATTATATATGTATATAAGTATATGCATACATACACACACACACACACTCGTTTGTGTACACACACATACGCACACTTTGTTTTCCTTCCTTAAATATGTGTATATATATATACACACATACATACATATATGTATATACTCTTCCCTTTCACACACGGATTATTATTTGTATATGTATATATATATATGTATATATAACATATTGTTTGTTGATGCTGCTCTGCTGCTGCTTCTGCTGGGCTCCGTCGACGACGACGACGATGATGCTGTGTTGTTGTTGTTGAAGATGATCATCATCATCATCATCGTCAGAAGACTTGCTCATCTCCTTCGTCGTCTGCGAGCCCAGATGGTCATCCTCTTCTACACCAAGTTGTATTCGCGCAAGTTGGATTGCAGTATCGTGTCTTTGACGGCGGCGAAGACGAACTTTATGTTCTCGGTATCTGGAGGACACACACACACAGAAGAAACGGTCAGAGATTTATTAAATTCACGTCAAAAGGAAACGACGAACTTGATGATTGATCAATGACGATGATGAGGAGACAGAGAACATGCAGAAACTGTTGCATTTGCAAGAATGACTCATAATTCAACTCTTCGAAGCATCAAAGGGGGGAGGGTAATGTTAACATTTCCACTTCGATTGTGTGCAGCGAAGAGTTGAGAGTAGTGTAATGTAAAGGAGGAAACAGTTAAAGTTACCTTTTTGAGAGAAGAAAATGAAAATGCGGCATTCCAAAACATTTGATGAGCAGTAGAAGTAGTAGTAGTAGTAAAGCGAAGATAAAACGGTACATAAAAGATTGCTAAAGCTATGTTCATCAGTTGGGAGGGTACAAATCCGAACTGAAGAAACATTCGACAAAACAGTAACAACAATAAATAGACTCTAATCATATGAAGAAGTAGAACAACAATAACGACTTAAGCTAAATTGAATTCCTTCAAGGCGGTCTGCATGATGGTATCCTTGACGGCGCAGAACACGAGCTTAATGTTCTCGGTGTCTGCGGTTCGAGGAGAGCAGCAGACGACGACATGCAAGACATGCAAAATCAAAAGTACACAACACCGATTTGTTAAAATAACATTTCTAAAAGGAAATCGTGCAAAAAAATAACGTAAATAAAGCGGAAAGCTACTACCACCCACTGTTTCCCCTTATAGAATTGGGGAATGCCGAAGATTAGTTTGGATGGATGCGATGATGTTACACGCAGCAGAACTATATATAGTTATGTAATTTGCAATTTACCTGTGGCGCATGTGAAGTGTGAGTATATGATTTTTTCACTGTCGGGGTTCAAGTCTACAAACATCCTGAGGATGAATTCTCTAGCGGCGATCGCGTCCCTCTGAGGTCCTACAATAGTCAGAACAAAGAACGGTGGCCCCGTTCGTACAC
Source organism: Nicrophorus orbicollis (assembly GCA_018845635.1). Taxonomy (NCBI): domain Eukaryota; kingdom Metazoa; phylum Arthropoda; class Insecta; order Coleoptera; family Silphidae; genus Nicrophorus; species Nicrophorus orbicollis. Next base: position 15,168 of record JAFMTC010001179.1, read on the forward strand.
TATAGCCAAATACACGCAGGGAACGACGACAACATGGTAATGGGTGGGAGTGTGGACTTGTGGTGGGGTTGGTGTGCAGACCGCTGCTGCTTCTGCTGCTGGTGGTGGTGGTAGTTGTCGTCGTCGTTTAGCAACAATATAATTATGTGGAATTGGTGGACACAAACTACATCTGCGATTACGTTAAACCTAAATAGTATTTCTAGCGATAGTTTGGGTGGTCTCGGTATTCAGAACCTGTGGCGGTCGTGAAATGAGAGTAGCAGCTCCTCTCCGGGTCCGGATTCTCTCGCAGGTACACCTTGCAGATGTACTCTTGGGCCAGCACGTTATTCTGCTTCGGTCCTTCAGTCGCACAGTCATCAAAACATTGTTAACACACATCAAGTACAACCGGTCATTATCGGGCAAAGTGAAATTAGAATGGATACAAACGGAGTTTGAGTTTCATAAAGTTTGGGGACAGGAGGAAGACTCACCGTCGTACTCCGGGAAATAGTCGACGAGATGCGAATACATGATCTTCTCCTCGAGCAAGTCTTTCTTGTTTAAAAATAGAATCACGGAAGAATGCTGGAACCATGGATACGTGATGATAGTTTTAAACAGAGCTTTGGATTCTTCCATGCGGTTCTGCGAATTCAAGAAAACGACAAGAATTAGCACACGCGAGTCATTGCGGAAGAAGGAGACGACGACGCACCTCGTTCTCCGATTCGAACAAGATTTGGTCGTACTCGCTGAGGGCCACGAGAAATATGATGCTGGTGACGTTCTCGAAGCAATGGATCCACTTCCTTCTTTCCGATCGCTGTCCTCCGACATCCACCATCCTGCAGAGGAGATTACGACCATTAGCCGCCCTCGCCACTCATCCAAGCAATACAAAATACCTGAAGATGATGGAGTCCAGGTCGAAGGGGTACTCTATGATGCCCGTCGTCGGTGCTCGCGCTCTCAGGATGTCCTGTTCCGTCGGCAGATAGTCACCGGCCCGTATTCTGTCGAGATCCGAAAGATAGTATTTGGCGGAATCGGTGAGCTGGTATTCCCTCCTCCTGTCGTAGCACTCCTGAATACCGGAGTCGTTCCACAGGTCCTGGATGGCATCCACGTACGGGGTTTCGAACGTAGTCACCGACTCGAAGTCGATGCTTCGGATCATTTCGGCTTTCTCCTGCAAAACAAACGCACACCATCAACAACACACCATCAACGCATCCTGCATCCGTCCGTCGATACTTACAGCATTGCTCGATTCAGCGTACTTGATCTTCAGCAGGTCCATCGCACGGATCATGCTCTGCATGGCCATGAATATGTTCTGATAGACCAGCTTGATGAAACCCCTCTTGTCGTCGTCGGAGTAACCAGCGCCATGGATGATTCGCATCTGCTTGATGAACGTCGATTTTCCCGACTCGCCAGTTCCTAAAGACACACACAATTAGAATATGAATAGCAAACGTGAAAAAAAACCAAACCAAAAGATATTAATTAGTACATATTTCATAGTTCTTTTCATAAAAACAAAACAAAAAAAGTAGAAACGAAAATCGTGGATAATAATGAATTATTTATTGATAAGGGGGGACGCACGGCGAAAGATAAAGCGCTTATCGAATCCGCGGTCACCGATTTACAGGGAACGACGAAAAAACCTGCACACACACGCACACATCATACACGTTTTTTCAATAGATTGCTGCGAAATCAGCCGCAACGTAAAATATGCTCAAATCCCATGGAAACGATGATCATCATAACAAATACAATCATCATCTCCTAGGCAACAGCAACACATGGTATCAAGAGATTCCAAACGTAATTCGGCTTTGCAGGATCATACTGATTTATCGCTAATTCGAATTGGCACTGCAAAATATATATAGACATCTCAAACCTGGGCCTACAGCTGTGTTTGCAACAATGCAACAATCAATGATCAACAACTATTGCATTTGCAGCAACAAACGATGAAGACCATGATGTGATTTTTAAGAAGATAGCAACAATTATTGATTAAATATGAATATGATGGTAGTGGTGGGGTGAGGGAGGTAAGGTGGAAATCTAAGCACAGTCGCATGATATGCCATGAGTCAACATTAACCCAACCCTCCTCCACTCACCCTTCCACAATTTTTTTTTGGGACATGCAACTTTCAATTACATCTCCTCCACCACCCCCACCACTACCAACCAATTCCATTCTATATAATACACTTTACTTGCATATATATATATATTAACATTACAGCAACAATGTATATGTGTGTATACAATTACATCATCGTGTAGGGCCATCAGAGCTAATCAAATCATGAACCTTGTGCAGGATTTAAAAGGATAATAAATTGAATTACTTTAAGAGGCCTAATTGGATTGGAGACATTGAGAAGCCATTCAAAAGACGAATTCAAGGTGCAAAACACACACGCACACACACACCACCATGGGGGATATCATTTAATGCGATAACACAACTGATTATTAAGTTATGTGTGAATCATAATGCATTATATTAGTATTGTGTAACAATTTTGTCATTATTAACATAAACGTAGGAGTGTTATCTTCGGCACAATTGAAATACACACGAAATCACACATTATAAATATTATGGACTTGCATGTGTGTTCATATGTATATCACACACAAACACACATATCTTGGTTATCTGGAAGGCAAAAATATGTTATTGACGCATAGATAGGATGAGTTTTCTGTCAATATTATATTATAAATCCACCATTATAAACAGATAACGAATTTAGGTTAAAACCAAGATGATACTTAAAGGTCAAACGGATATCATGATGTTTCCCTCAAAATCATTTGTGCTTCCAAAATGAAATTCGAGTGATAATACACGAAATCAGCTGTCACAAGGTGCACAGTTTTGTTCAATCGATGATACATGAAATGAATTACTTCTCTCTCTTTCTGTGTGTGCGTGTATGATACAATCCAAATCAACGATGTAAAGCTAATGTTTATTTGCAAGAAAATAAAGTTGAATCTTGACCAATCCAAGAATGCAATTCTGTGACAGTTGCCATGAGAGAAGTGTTGGTGCACTTATTTGTTGATTTGTGTTATGTAAGATTGTGTGTGTTGTGGTGGTATGTGAGCGTTCTATCTTTTTGACAATTTGCTTAACGATAATGATTGATATCGAGTGATCAACTTGGTGCTTACCGAGCAGGAGCAGCTTGAGTTCCCTCCGGGCATCTCTCTTGTCCCTTTTCAGCTGCTTCTCGATCTCCTGGTTGATGCGCTTCTGCTCCCTAACTTCATCCGATTGGCAACAGGACATGGTCATACTTGTGGTGGATGGACTTGGGGCTCGACGTCGCTCGCATCCACGCGGTATCCAGAATCAAAGGTAGGTGGAATGATGACAACGACGACGACGATGATGATCGGCGGCGACTCGATTTAGGGTTAGGTGATGCACTTGTTTTTCACGTACAAGGGCCCACACTCCGATCGGGCGTTGTTGTTTTGTTTCGCAACCAAAAGCAAAAGCTGGGATCCGATGGATGATGATGATGATGCGTCGTCCTCGGAGAGCGCTGCTGCTGCTTGCGCCGGGACGAACAACAAATACAGCGAGACAATAATAAAAAGGAATATCGATAGATCTATCGGGGTCGGTATGTTGATGCACACGACGACGACGACGATGATGTTTTGTTCCGTGCTCTCGATTTGGGGTTATTGGTGGCGACGAGGATCGCAGTGCACTCCGGTTGTCACTTGGGTGTGGTGCAGTTCGGTTTTGAACAGTAACATTCTCTCTCCTCTACAGTGATTCCGTTTGCGCCGCACTTAATCCCATTACGCTAAGCGGATTCACCGACAACAGCGTCGACGACGACGACGATAAATGAGACGATTCTCTTCCTACGGCACGAATGTGACGGCGGCGGCGGCGAAGACGACGACCACGACGACGACTGGGTGACAGCAGCGAACGAGGAGCAGGAGGAAGAAGAAGAAGAAGCGCTGCACAACACTCGGCTTTGTGTGTGTGTATGTGTGCGCGTCTCTTTCGATTGCAGAAGCCAATCCAATGCACATTCAAAGTACCGGAATCAAACAGGATTAGTGCGAAGGAAAGAAGACTTTGACGCGTATTAGATCATTCTCCTTATCCTCACACACACACACGCACGCACTCGCACACACACACACAAAACGTATATATACGATCCGTGTGAATGAGTGAGACAGACGGGGATTGTGGGGGAAAGGCGCGAGCGCAGCACACCAATCTCTCTTTCTCTCTCTTTCGCTCTATACGTATATATCTTATTTGACGTACGCGTACTTGTGTGAGTGAGTCGTCCTTTCGATACCGCCGATATTTTGTGCGTATTTTATAATATTTCTACTGTTCTCTTGGGGGGTCAGCAGTAGCAGCACACACACACGCTCTTCTCCTCTTTGGCTCCCGCGTTGGGTGGGGGTGGGCGCAGGAGACGTGATTGATTGAAGAAGAATTGATCAGCTCTAATTTGACAGATACCGAGCGTACAGCAGTCGGTTGTTTCGTACGTCGCCGTTTTGATTAGTTGCAAAACGGCGGTGAGGTGAGGTCGCAAACACACACACACCACTTCTTCTTAATCCACGCTTTTCTTCAATCTTCGAGTCCTCTCCGGTTGCGCGCACATACACGCACGCACGCACAGCATGCAGTTCTTCCTCTCTATCTCTTTCCCTCTTCGCCTTCACTCGATCAATCGCTCTCCCTCGTTGTCCGATCTTCGCGTAGTATTGCTACAACTATTGAAAACAATAGGCGATCGCGGATGGATTTCCACGACCGATACTACACTATTCTATATAGAGTACGGCAACCGCCTATTTGTCAATATGGCGCTGCTGCTGCTGCTCTTGTCGGTGTTTCGTCCTGCTGCCGCCGCCGCCTCCGGGGCGCTCTCTTCGCCGGTGCGGCCGGCCGATGGTGCGCCGTCCCCACACGCGCAGCCCCTCCGCAGAAAGCGCCATCTATCCGTAGCAAATGTCGCTCTTTTATTGTTTAAACAGCCCCAAATTTCAAATTTAAAAGCTCTGTAAAGTTGTTCGAATTTATTTCTAATATCTATTATTTACAGTTCCGTAAAAACTTGCGCCTCTCCGTAACATAAACATTGATTTATTTTTTCTTTCGCATCGGCACTCTGGGTGTTCCTTTTCACCTCCTGCTCTTCCTTGGCTTCCGTCTATTACATAATTCAATTGAGTTTTAAAGAAAAAAACATTGCAAGTGTAATATTATAGGCAATTCTATATGCACGTTCACGCATAATCAAATGGAATTTAAAAAAAATGCGCTCCTCGATTGCATCTGGTCTTTCGTTGGAAGTAATAAGATAACTATTGACCACACCCAACTGAAGATATTGATAACATTTCTGCGGAAAACTGTATTTCTAAATTTCCTTTCAACAATTTATTAAAGAAAGAAGAACAAAAAACTTGCATTGTAATGATCAATATTTTGTTTTCTTTTCTTGTAAATTTATATATATATACGCGAATAGAGGTATATTAAAAGGTCAACAGATATGTCTTTAATAATACTTATAATGAACTAACACTTACAAGTACAAATAATGAAGAAAAAAGAAATAAATGACGAACGCCGACCTTCCACCCACCCACCCCCATGCGAAGACTGAAGAGAAGATTCTGCTGAACTGGTAGAGCATACGAGTACGAAGATATACGTGGGGGGTGTGCGGTCGGTAGTAGAGTGTATTTTGAATGAACAACTGTTGTCGAAAGGAAGAATCGCGTGGGCGGTGTTTGTTTACGTACGCGAATTTAGTGGCCGTAGAAACAACGTTAAATTGTTTTACCTTATTTCACCATTTGTTTTGCCACTCCGGAGATTTTCAATTTCCGGCTAATACGTATATGTATGCGTGTGTGTGTGTTTAGATGGAAAAAAATCAAGGAAATAACAGAAACCATTTTTGATTTAGATTAGTTGTTTTTTCTTCTTAAATTTGTGTGGGGGTGTCAAGGGGTTTTGGAAGGATTACTTATGTAATGTTTTCGGGATTTGGATGAAATAACCGAATCAAAAAAAGGGGGGGGGGGAGGAAACAAACAAAAAAAAAATAAAAAGTAGCAAGTAGTTCTAAACAGTGAATTTAAAAAAAAAATAATAATAATAAATGTAAAACATTGACCTTAGCTTATTCAGAGAGATCATTATTAGTAATTACAATTATATAATTAATAAGCTAAACTTAAACAATATAGTAGAGGATGTAAAGTCCCTCGATAGGAACAAGCTGTGGTCGTTTATATCACAATTCTGTTATCTTTAAACTTTGTTTGAGTGGGACAGTGAGTTCTTTCTCTTCTCTCTTCGTTTCGCTTCGCTTCTTCTCGTCAAGCTCTCTAACTCTCTCTCTCTCTCTCTTACTCGAAAACAACACAATAAAAACAAAACGAACAAAATATGAAGAAAAAAAATAATGTAAAATAAAAATAAACAATAATTACAACATACATACATACACAGCACGGACATACACTACTACAAACGTACAAACTCTCTTTCTTTCTTTCTTTTCTCTCTCTCTCTCGTAATAATCTTTAGATAGATATATATATATGCACAATACTTGGTGTCGGTTTGTTTGCTTGGTCCAGAAGAGACAAAAGAATTAGAAACAAACAGAATAATCGTTACATAGCAACAACAAACGAAGGCAACAGAGAACAGATCATATGTGTGTGTGAGTGTGTAAATTATATGATAAACGGGGGAGCGGAGAGGGAGCGGGTTCTTGTTTCTTTTTCTCTCTCTCTCTCTCTCTGGAAAAGAGTGATTCTTTCAATGATCATTTCAAGTAATTGTACAACAACAATGTTTTGCTGCGCGTTCGTTTCTCTATATAAAAAAACAACAACAAATACAAATAACAATAATCATCAATCGCCGCCGCCTTATCAACATTTTTCTCTTCTAGTTTCTTGCACTTTTTGCACACACACACACACACACGTAATTCTTTTACTTTTCCGTCTCTTTCTTCAATATTCTTCTTCTTCTTCGTGTTTCATTGTTATTATTTTTATACAAATCGTTACTTAAAAAATACATATCTATACACAATTTCAATGTTGCTCATTCCTCTCTCTCTCTTCCCTCGTCCATTTTTCATTCATTTTCATTTCGTTCACTTGTTATATAGGTATGCAGCATTGGAGGAGAAGGAGGCTGGGCTGATCATCGATATACTCAAGAAATACAGAAGAGACAAAAGTTGTTGCTTCTGTTCTATTTCACTCTCTCTCTCTTTGGCCCTTTCATTCGCTCCACACATTCTTCATCTCATCCATTAAGATATATAAATATATACAAAAACAAACACAGGTCCATTCGCCTTTCCTTTCCTTTCCATCCTCTTCGCGAAATCAGAATGTATATATTTGATATATATATGTATGCATGTATGCGATAAGCTACTGTTTATTGTTTATTCAAATTTTTGGTATGTCTGGAGGCTCGCTGGGATTGTTGATTAGTAGTAGTAGTAGTAGTAAGTGGAGTGTTGCAGGTCGCGTTCTTTCTGTCGTCGATTTTCCCATTTCTGTGTCGTTAAGTAGTTGGTGGCAACCATCATCATCGTCATCATCACGATCATCTTATCTCCGTCGTCTGTACATGACGTTCGTGTAAATCGATTTACGCAAGGTACAAAGAAATATAAACGCAAACACACAAAAAAACGAAATAGTTAATATGTGCATGCAAACACACAGCCACGCACACACACACACATGTTTGTGCATGTGCGTATGTATATAATGATAATTAACGTAACCTCGGGAAGTTAAAAAAAAAACATCACTGCTTTCCAAGTGTCTGTATCTGTTGTCTCTCGTTCGTTTCAATGATTTTGTTTTAACTTTCTTTCATCTCTCTCTGCCTTTTCACGTTCACGCTGGTGTTACACGCTCGCTCTCCCTCTGTCTAACGTTCTTCTCTCATCTATCTTTCTATTTCTTTCATTCTAGGTATGAACACATTTAAGCACAGTCTCTGGCACTATTTTATCATTATTATTATTATTATATTTTGTTTTCTTTTCCCTTTCTCTCCTTCGTGTTCTCTCTCTCTCTCTCTTTTCCTCCCAAATGCGTTCGATTATTCATCGTCGGGTTATTTCGGGCCGCACTTGCTGCTGCTGCTGTCCGATCCTCGTCGTCGTCGTCATCGTCAACATTATCGGTGGTCTGCTGCCGCGGAATCTAGGATCGTGATACCACCATCCCATAAAAGTAGAGTGCAAGAAGATGTAAGGAAAAACACGTTTATGCCTCTATGTCCATTTGTTGCCTCGTAGTTGTTGTTGTTGCAGTAGTAGTAGTATGTATTGTATATTTTGTTGACTGTTTGATTGATTAATGTTTGGTTGGTTTTGGTTTATGATTTGTTTTTTTTTGTGTGTGTGTTTCTTTTCTGTTATTTTTTTTTCTTTTATAATGTCTGTTCCGTCTGCTGTTTGTTTGCTGTCGCTGCTGCTGCTAATGCTGTGTGCAGTAGCTACGGGCTTCAGCTCTGTTTCACTCGCTTACGTGGTGGTCCGATGGGCGGGATCTGTTGTGTGGCGAGCGCTCGAAACGCTTCGGCGATGAGATGAGGGTGCGTCTGAATCATGGACTTCCACCCGGGCGTATCCATCACATCCGTCGCGTGTCTGCAAAAAATGTTACGATGTGTGAGTACGATGCAGCAGTGCAGTGCAGATGCAGATCTTACGTATTGATGAAATCGATGGCCTGAGCCTTGAGTTGATCAGCACTGTGCAGGTCTGCGAGGATAAGGATGTCAGCAGCGTTCTCTATCGATAAATTTGTACATAGCGCCTCCTCACACATGACCTTTAATCTTTCCAACGCATACTGCAACGAGAAGAGGAGAAGCATTAGTAAGGAAACAGTCGTTGCGGCGGATGCGCCGGGCGGGCACACGGCTGGGAGGTGATTCCCAAAACCGTTTTGCTCGTCTGCTCATACTTTGTCCGCAGCTGCCAAAAGATCGTCGGCCATTTTCTCCAGATTCGATGCTTTCCCCGTGTATATGAAGCGAAGCATTTCCCTCAGAACCTCGTGATCGACGTCCGTGATGTCCACCCGATTGTGCTTTCGCTCCTCCATCTCGTGTTCGAACATTGCTTGGAAAACGGGGCTTCTTGCTGCGTGCACAACAATGCAATTAGATGAAGACGATATGATGATTCAATAGCTTACCTGCTAAAATTGACTTGTGTGCTTGGAATTCCCTACCAGATACCGATAGAGTAACATCACTAAATTTTTGGTTTTCGAAAAGCAGTCCCAGGTCGTCGGAGAGTCGACACTCGGGCACCTTGAACTGCACCGTGTTCGATTGACCCGAAATATTCACACTGTCCGCCACAACGCTCACCTGCAAATCAACACACACATTAATATAATAATCCTCCTCCACCTCCTCATTTTCAATTGCTCTCTGCAATTGATGATTGATTGATTGATGGGCGGTGATAATTGCTCGAAATAACATATTTACTTTCAGCAGCGTTTTACAATTGGGTCAAGACTTGAAGCAATAATGTTAATAATTGGAGTGTCTGCTTTTCGTAGTAGAATGACGTATTGCAGATAGAGCAGACTCACGGCCAATGATTTTGGCGCAATTATTTCGTCAATGCTAATTGAGCAAAGAGAGCGAACAACAATTGTTTTACACTTGATTTTAAACCCAAGGTTTGTTGTTCAATCTCACGGGCTAACGTAATAATATTGATAATGATGATGATTTACTTACTTCGCAAAAAATGGTAAGCTTGTCGTCCGGCAGAAGACCGTTCGCTTCATCTAGGAGAAAATCTCGTCGTATGAACTTCTTGAAACCCCAATCCTTACCCTGCACGAACCGATAAGCCCTTTGACTCTCCATCGCCTTCGTTTCTTCGCGTTTCGCGTTTAATATACTAAATTTGAACTTTGCGCGCACTTCACTCTTATTACACGACACCAACAACAAGTACAACGATAAATAGTCCTTACTCTCCTCGTCCAGTCCTTTTGGATTCACCCGCAAACACCTAAAACACACAATACAACGCAATTAATACAACACACAACAAGACAGCATCGACAGAGATGGAAAGAATGAACGAACACATTCCATCGAAACGGAAGCAGGATAATAGATAAATGGATAATGCCAAGGCGACTTTTGCAATTTAAATAAATCAACTTTTCATTATTACCAACAACGATCAATACCACGTAGACACTAGTCAAATCAAATCTCAGAGAAAGAGAGAGAGAGAAGTGAAAAAAAGGTCATTATTATTATTACTCTAGTACTATATAAACGTCTTTACCGCTCAAGGTAAACACTTTTATAATGCTGCTGCTATACTATCGTTGTTACATAAAAATTACTTTTGCGAAAGTTTCTGTAGACTTTTTCGTTAGAAGAGAGATTCCTATGCGCAAGGGCACCACACATACGTTTACTCTACAATGTATTATTGTTGTTGTTGTTGCTATTCAGTGCTTAACTTGTAATATTAATGTGAATATTAAATTATTAGTTGGGCGCCGAGCCTAACCTTCGGAACGAACCAAGGTTGCTCGATCCGACTGAGATGGAGAAACAGATAGGAGGGAGGAGGAGACCACCACACTCGTCGTCAGTAATAATAATAATAATCAGCATCATCACGATACCCTTTACTGAACGAATGAATCCAATGGATGATCCAATGGATATGCTTACAATTACTACTGCTGTACTACTGTTATTGACAATTATTAAAGATTAAGAAACAATGAGACTATTACTCTTTTCTACTCGCATATACATGCACACGTTACGTTTTCTAGATTAGCGAATTGATCAATCGCAGTGCGTCTATATGAGAGAAAGAGAGAGAGAGCCACCATTCCTCCGCTTGGCCGCCTATATTTCGACAGAGAGGTGCGAAATGGACTGTGCAAACACGAAACTTTTATAATGTAAGTGCTGTAGAAAGTTTCGCGGCGTGCGAATATTCATAATTTCCATTTTTTGTGGGGCAGGTCAGGCCGAATGGAACGTAATTTAAGAAACACCAAAAAGGGCAACAAATAATGACGTTGGAGCAACGAAAAGGTGCAGATAGAAATTCGCGATTCATTCGCAAGAATAAGTAGTATATTTGGTGCGGCGTGCGGATGAAAGTGAAAGTGAAACATTGAAATATTGGGAACGAAATCGAAACGTTCCATCCATCTGCAAGAATGATCAGCAATCACGCTGATGCTCATTAAACCTATCGAATATTACGGCCCACAAGCATGTGGAACACAAAGGAGTATAGATGATACAATCGAGTCTCGAGTGACCTGAATGCAAACACCCACCCACAGATTTATAATGTAGTTCCTCTACCCACGCACGAGGGCAAATTGAGAGGAGAGGAGATTCCTCTTTCCGCAGACGGATCGTGCGATTGATTGTTTTAAACAAATTGGAAATTGTTTCGAGACGTCCACACAAAAGTGTGCATCCACGTGTGTTTGTGCAGACCACTCCATTATCACGAGTACATTTATGTGGCCTGTGTACAGCATCATCATCATCACCAAGGCAACAGCACAAAAGAGAAGAGTAACGCGCGTGTTGTAAGCAATGAGGAAACGGGGGATTTGGTGGGGGATACGTACCATTTGAGTTTGTCATTGGCGCCAGCGGAGAACGTCGACGATTTTAGCACCTCTCCCATCTCTTCCCGGCAAAAACTGAAGTTGTTTATGGTCCACATATAACTGAACTTGACTACTTTAACCTGAAACAATGCAATACACGAATTAATAAATCAATCGAACACAGCAATTTGCAAATATTGGAGATGGAGAGGAGGAATCGATATGTACGGAACGGAAGGTGGAGGCGGCGGCAGCAGCATCGACGGCGTAGCAGCAGCATCCATCGCGAGGCTGCAGAAGAAACCGCAGCATCTTCAAGAAAATGCGATACATCTTCGCACTGACGTAACAACAACAAAAGACGCAAACAATAACGTTGGCAACGCTGATAAATAAAACAAAATTGAAAATCGAAAGTGCTACCAACCGATACCCATTCTAAGTCATCGACATCATCATCATCATCATCTTCAGTACCGGAGTGATGCAAATCGAAACGCATCACAGATACTTAATCGACACGAAGAAGGGAAAAGCAGCGTGCACGCATAATTTGCAGGGGGCAAATCTCTCGTTCATAGAAAGCACTGTACGCCGCCGAGAAGAGGAGTTCAGTTCTTTCGCATTGACTCTTTTTTATCAAAGTTTATATCTTTCTCATTTTATTCATTTCACGTTTGTTTTCACGTTTGACAAGACGAACGCGCGCGGGCTTCCCGATGCAACCACATCAGCATCCGTGTCAGTAGGATTGCCGGGATAGCAATTTGGAAACTATCAACAAATATCGCAAGTTTGTAAATTGGAATCTCAACGGTCAACAGCAGCAGCAGAATTTCGTTTCCCTTTCACTTTAATTTCTTCATTTCATATTGAATTTAATAAACTAAACATTGCGATTCGGTAGAGTTGATCTTAAGATTTGAAATTGTGTTACATTTGCAGATGGTGATGGTGCATGCATTTAACATCGAAGGACGAGTTACATCCTCGTGGTGTTCTGCCTACATTAACCTTTTCGAAATTGCGAATACGTATACGAGAGTGTCGTCTCATTGCGGCGGAAGATACGTTTCCCAATTACACAACACTATAATAATTGGGTCAATTGCAAACAGCCTAATTGAGAAAATGGATGAAGCGAGACCATTTGATGACGATCTTTAGGATGTAGGGTAAAGTATGCAAAAGTGAATAGTAGTAGTGATAGGTAATGTGTGAAGTGGACATTCAATACATCCGAAGAGACCGACCGTACGTACAGTCGTCGTCTGTTTTATTAGCTATGTAGCAAGCAAGCAAGCAAGCAAGCAAGCAGTCGTATTGAAATTCAAAAAGTGACCTTAACACACTAATCAATTGTTCTATTTGCATATTCGAATCGAATGGGAATGAAAGAAATACGAAAAGGAAAAAATGTATGTCTGTCTATCCGTCCTCCGTATGTATATATGAGAATAATTTCTAACGCGTAACCTACTTCCTCCCGAGCACTCTCCAAACACATCCATCCTTATTACATACACACACACACACACACACACACCAGCTATATTTGCCTGAATATATGAGTGAGTGAGCGAGTGAGTGAGTATACGCACAATGAATTTTATTTTTAGTTTCACTTTCGGAACTTCAAAAAGTTTCCAATCGATTCTCACACACGCACACACACACACACATACACTCACGCATGGAGGGCACAAATATTTATCCGAGTTTGCTCAACCGCAAATTGCGTCACTCCTGCGCCTGGCGTTTATCTTTTCGACTTCTTTTTATATATATATTTCATCTCTCTGGAGAAAATTTCGCCACTCAAAAGTATACACACATTATATAAATACGTGTATATATTACACACACGCAAAAAAAAAACAGAAGAGTGTGTGTGTGTGTAAGACGACGACGACGTTGCTTCAAGTGTGTCACCCAGTTAAAAACGAGCGCGGTATTTCGATCCATCCGTTAAATGTTAAATTAGGAACGAAACAATAAGATTGTTTCTCAAATTAATGATTAAGACATGTTACTTTTCTTGCAACGATAGTTACAATCTATCCATTCGGATATCAAGTAAACCACCACGTTTGGAACCGTTGCCCATTGAAAACTAATCCCAATGAGACTGTTTTTATTACAGATCAACGGCATTTTTCAGTGCTTGAAAGAGGCCACAAAATCCAATGTAGTATCTGAAGAACCGACGACTTTAATTTTTTTTCTTCTACACAGGTCGGAGGAAACAGCTGTTTGTCGACCGTTACGAAAATGCATGCTGCTGCTGCTGCTGCTGCTGCTCGACGAGAATCGAGAGAGGAGCCAATGGACGATGGAGTGAAGAAGGGTTGCTCGCTTTGGATATGCTATTTGTTTCAATTTTACCTGAGTGTAACACCAATTCTCTGCGACTGGGGTATTAACTTCCTGCGGCGGGGGGCTCGGCACACGGCTCACGGCCATACTGCTCGTGGAGTGCAGGTTGGAACTTACCCGTGCCGTCTGAGCGGTCGAGCACTCACTCACCACCGGCAGCCTGCAACAATCAAAACAACAACAACAACAACATTAATACAATGGTAATCGAAAATCTGCAAGAAAACAAACAGAGAGAGAGAGAGAACAAGTTATCCGTAGACAATCAAATCACCATCACCTTTGGATTCTCTTCATTTTACATTGTATATTAGACTAGTAACACATTTGTGTTGTTTCTCAGCAGATTCATCATCAACCACCAGGTCAGAACGAGAATGGAAACAGCAAATTGCTGAAGTGCGGTAATACTCAATTTCCGAGGAATCAGCTGTTTATCATGGAGATGGTGACGAACATAAGGTGGGTGGGAGAGAGAGAGAGAAATAACGAAATCTATTTTTAATTGCATTGGCACTTTCTCTCTCTCTCTCCCTCCGTGTGTGCGTTGGTTCGTTTTTGTAGAGTAGTTTTAGTTTACTCAATGTACAAATGTTATTTTTCCGTTTCTAGGGCGAGAGGCGTTATGAAATGAGGTCTACTTTGCTCTACTCCACTCTACACTGTACGCATTTCACAAATGGAAAAAGACACAGGAGGAAAAGAGAGGCGACGGCGGTGCGCACCACACACACACGTACTCTAAATTAAAATAACAATTACGATCATTCGATTCGTTGCGATTGAGCTGTACAACAGAAAGAACAAGCACATGCAGCAGTAGAGAAGTGCACATGGACACTTTGGACTAAATCCATTTGGAACCTAACTACAACCAAAATGAAATGTGATGTTTATGATGACGATTGGTCAGTCGCCTCATTCAAAGCAGATGAACAACCAAATTACTTTTGTGTATATTTATAGGTCAACATACAATTGAACTTGACACATGCTTGGGGATTAGGAAAAACGTTTTTCCTGATCGCGTTGCCTTCGAACTAATCTCTCCTTGACGGAAGGAAGCGCAGAAGGCGGAGCCATCAACTTCAATTGTTCGAAGGAGGCGGCGACGAGGACAACCGAATGGAGGAACACGCGAGTAAGACGGAGAGAGAGAGGGAGGTGGGAGGGTCGCGACGCAGGCGTCGCATAGTATAGTACTACTACCAGCAAGCACCGCATCAAGGCGAAACACGTGCGCGACTCTTTCCCGTCCCCCACGACCCCTCCCCACCCTCCCTTTTGCCTGTGACCTTACGAACACGCTAATTAAATCTATTTAAAATTACGCGCGAGGCTGAAAAATAACGACACGCAGGAAGCAAGCGAGCAAACGAGCAAGAAAAATGAAATACTTTAATCAAATTATTCGCGAGTAGACTATTTACGAAACGCAATTAATCTAAGCCGGCTGCTGTTGCTGTCGACGCCGCACGTGCTGCTGCTGCTGCATCTGCGTCGATCGAAGAACATTTTTTGCCGTTGGTAAGGTCAAGAAATCGACCATCGCTCCGTCTTTCTTCCTCCGAGTAAGAGAAAAAAAACAAGTATATATATCTTGAAAGACGTGAGACCTAACCGTCTTACCTAACCAAATACTATAGGTACGTTAATCTTTTGAAAATTTTCAGCAATGACATCCATCCATCATTGTCATACTCGGTCGCATTCCGATGGGCGCTTCTTCTTGAGATTCAAAATGGGATTTGTAAAGTGATCAGCTTTGAAAATATTTCATTCTTTGGTTGTGGTGCGAAGGAGGTGGAGGAGAGGGAGAAGAAGCGACAAATGACCGGAGGAAAGATCATTACACTCTGGTGTTTTCACGGCGAAGGAGCAGCATGCATATCGACGCGTCGAGCCGCAGAGGATGACCAAGTTTGAAGGTCAGACCTAGTGCAATGCTCCTGACGCAGCAGCAGCGGCGGCGGCGGATCTTTAAGGACGCCGACGCGCGAATCGGTCATCGCACCGCAAAACATGCGGCGCGCAACTTCTCTTCCTTATTCTTCTTCGCCTCCTCCTGCATCCTGCACCCCCCGAATGCACATAGCTAAACTTGATACAATTTCGACCTGACAAAGTACGTGCCGGTTAGTGACCGAGCTGTGTATATTGTGAGCTTTCACGTGCAACGATGGAAGAAGTGAAAAGGTGTACTACACACATGCATCTCAAAACACACACTGCTGCTGATAACTCTGTCTCCACCACCGTTTTCTTCTCTTCTTCTGTTTTTTTTTTTTTGTTAGTTTTGTTTTAAAGACTTTCACAAGCGCCTCTCTCGTAATATTTTCACCTACAACATTACGCAAAGAAAAGAAATCTCCGTTCATTTTCTTCCTTCCACATCTCATCAATTGGAGAGATACATTTCAACAACAAAATCTGAACACACACTACACCCTCACTAGTGAGGGTCGTGTGCAGAAGGGACGAGAAAAGTTTTAAAAGAAATCGCAGGTAGCAAACAAATAAAAAAAAGCAAGATTTTTTTAAGAAGAAAGTTTCTCAGACATCCCCCAACAACCCTCGTCATCGTCAGGGGGTTGTTGCTTGCACCTTCTACCTGATTTAACCTACACGTGTAGTTTGAATATAGAAAAACTTGCCGGCTTGCAATTCATTGTTAATAAACGCGACCGCTTCGATTATTACGCAATTATCACTTTCCCAACACATTCATATATATAATTGCTGCAACCGAAACAAGCTAGGATAATCCCCCTAGCAATAGGCAGTAGTCAATAGTCGTCGATGATTTGCTTTTGCAGAAAAAGAAATGGGAATTTAGAAATTGTCTTCTTACATAAAGAGTGCTAATTTTTCCCCAATTACGATTGTTCCTCTAATACGTTTTAAAGGAGATCTACACTTTCTCGATCGCAACTCCCACCCACGCACACACACAATATATACTACTTTCGACGTGGAATTCGCGTCCGCTCGTTTTCTCTTCTCTCCTCTTCTTTCTTGTTATTACTATTGCCGAGCTTCTTCCTTTTATCCACCAATTTGAGTAGGATATTTTCGTGCCCTAGAAAACGAAATTTGGAATCATCGAAAACACAGAGTGAAAGACACTACTGACTTTCTACACTATTCTATACGGAGGACGAAACTAATTGACACTTTCTCGACTTCTTGGCTCACCGATTCATATTTTCCATGCCTTCCCTTCTTTTGAACACGATCAACATCCGACCTCCACTCGCACACCACTGATGTAACTGACAGGGAGACGACAGCCGGTACTCAGCTGTCTTCGACGACCGAAAGAAGCAAGCATTCACCGATTGCAGTTGTGGTGAACATTTGGGGGAGAGGCAGTAAAAGACACACGAAACCAACTACCTACCTAGACCGAACCATCAACTGCGGCGACATCGACTATACACGCAACACGTCTATTGAGGCAGAGGCCGGCCGAGAAAGAAACACGTTTTGCTTCATCCAACCGATGCAGACGGAAAAGAGAAGGAGAAGAGCAGGTAACAAGCGACCAACCAGCGATCATCGACACCGGCACAGTGCAAACTTTGCAGTATTCGGGAACGAAGGAAGAAATGGTCCTTCCAATGGGAAAAAGAACAGGATGAGGAGGGACAATGAATGAGCAGCGGAGGGAAGATGAGAAGGCACGGAAACAGCTGTTCAGCCCTTCCCTCTGTATGTCGATTCATTCAACCATCACAGATAGGAGTTTCTTCTTCGGCGACAAGAACATCTTCAACATAATCTTCTTCTTTATCACCGTAACGGAAAACAGCGAAAGATATTCATTCAACTACTACAAAGAGGAGACAGACCCGGTTGAGGGTTTATTATTCAACTTACATCATCATCGGTATCATAACGGATCAACACGGCGGGGAGAGAAAGAGAGCGGCGTTTCTAATGAGAAAGAGAGAAGTGAGAAACGGCAAGTGCATTTGGCACGGGAAAGTGAAACGAGCGCTGCTCTTCTGAACGGAGGATCTTATTTGCGTAACGATTTTCGTTTGCGACGACAAAAGGGAAAACGCGAGATGGAAAAGAAAAGACAATTGGATCTCTTCTGACTCTGGAGAGAGGAGATCCACTCCACTTTCACCCGACGTCTTATCTTTTTCTCTCCCTTTCCCTCGGTCTTTAGCGCAAATCACCGACGACAATTCATTCATTCATCATTTTAAACGTTGCGTAAGAGAAGAAGCAACATTAATTAGTTACTAGCGGACATGTTTTCCCTAAGAAGCAATTTCCCCTTGCCCTTAGTTCCTCTCCCTCTGACCTCCTAAACGGACAACCGACATTCGGCATTGCTTTCCAATCATTGTGTCGTCGCAACGTTTCAATTGTTCTGTGTTACAAAACGAGTGTGGGTTTAAGTCGGCGGCGCACGGAGTGAAAGTGACCCTTATTTCTCGCAGTCGACAGTTTCCACCGGCAAACTGTTCGTTCTCCTCTTTCATTTCAAACAGCAGCACAATCCGTGAATCATTTCAACAATTAAACCAACACTGATAAACGACGATCATTCTCGATTTGCTAGAACAGCGATGTTATAATAATAACAATATCCGTAGTATACAAATGAGGAGAACGCTTTTCTATCTCTCTCTCTTCTCTCCTTTCACTGGCTTCTCTTCACGGGTGAAACCAGGAAATATTTCCCAATCGAAATCTAGTTTTTTCAACAATTTCGGATGATGTACCATTTGTTAGTTGCCCAAGGAAACCTATCAATAACATCGTTATAATCAAGGTGGCGCTATTTGCATGAACAACGTTGTAATTACTTCACGTTCTCTTGTAGTCATTATTGGATTTCAGAGCTTTCAAGAAAAAAAGCAGACAGAAAACACGAGGTACAGTGGGGGTTGTTCCCCCTGTGCTGAGAAAAAGAGAAGGGGAACGTGAAGGCAGAATCAACATACACCCACTGCTCAGGCACACGTAAATGATGAATGTCGAAACCCCAATATCGAGCAACCCCCCCAAGAGGACTGGGCTCCCCTCCTATTTCTGTACACTTGGGGGACACGTTTCATAACGAAATATCTAAAAACGTGGAGAAGTGTGGGGCATAGCGGACTTTTCTCCTCTCTGCACAGAAGAAGGGTCGTCGTGTCCCCACGAACTCCACACCCTCAGGGGGAGAAGACCGACTACGACTGTTTTGAATCGATTCGAGAGAGTATCACAGTTCGAAAAACGCACTCGACAATTGTCAGGAGGGCGGCTATGAATTGCATACGCGAGAAGGTTCTTGACATTGAAATCTAAATCTGTGCTGGGAGCAGGAGGAGATGGAGGACCGCTGCAGTCTCTGGATTCTTCTTGCAAACGATGATGACTATCAAGACGATGACAACTACTGCCTAAGAGAGAGAGAGAAAGAGAAAAGCGTATGTGTAACTATCCGTACATCTATCTGTACGTAGTGCGTACGTGCATGTAACCAACTATATAGTTTATACTCGTTTCCCTTGAAGGGGGCCATCGGACCCAGGAGGTCGTTAGGAAGCGGTCATCGGCCGAAGCCGCCCGTTCACACACACACACACATAATCAACGCGCTTTTCATTTTTCACACACACACACACAGACTCAGAGATAGAATAGACATACTTCAACACATTCATTGCTCAAGAGACAGATATAGAATGGATACACACATCTCTCTTACATTTTTAAACCCTCACTCAATTAATCTTTCTCTCTTCTGCAGAATCCAAACATAACAACACAAACATATGCCTGCCGTAGAGATTGTGCCCGAATTAGCGAAGATTTTATAAATATTTCACCTTCAACGATCGCATTGAACCGGGCGAGTTATTCAAATTTGGCCAGGATCCTTCAAACTTTTTCGGTACAACGACCAGACGAAGAGAAGAAGAAGGTGGTGGGGAGGGGATTACAAATTACAAGAAGTAGAGGAGATGGACTCAGACAATACACCCATTAGGATGTAGATTAGAATGGAACCGATGGACGGCAGAAGAAGAAGGAAGAGGAGGAGGAAGGAAGATATGAGTGTGTATATATATATAACGGCTTAAAAGAATGGTGTGGCCCCGTGTGTGTGTGTGTGTATTGGTATCATCAAGGTTCACGGCCGCCACTCGAGTCTCTCTCTCTCTCGTTCGTTCTCGCTATATACATCTATCGTTCTTCAATTCTCTCGCTCTGATTGTACACATCCGAAGCGAGTGAAAGACGGAGACGAAGAGCAATAATCCATCCGCCTCACGTATGAAAATAGAGCGAATTCTTCGTCGTCGGTGCTCATCAGCATCATCATCACCCGACCATCGAACCCCACGCATCATCATCAGCGTCATCACAAGGATTTCACGTATTTAATTGTTTTTATTGGGAAGGACGAATCCCTTATCGCGATTCGTAGGCGATACGCGAATCACAGCAGCCGTCGACTCTGATAATTCGCGATTGCCGAAAACTAATAGCAATAAAAAAGGAAAGAGGTCACGAATCAACACATCAGCGCAAGATTGTTGCTCAAGACAACACAAGTGAATCGATTGAAAGTCGCTCTCCCCGAATCTCGGATAATTCGTGGAATAAAGGAGACAAGTGGTTGATGATGCTAATGGGGGTTTTGAAACGGAAACGTAGAGCAGCAAGCAGCAGCAAAGAAGGTTGCCCCACGAACTTTCTAAAACGGATTTCGAAGGAAACTCTGCTCCGCTTTTTCGGAGACAGACAAATAGACCATGGGATGTGGTAGTACACACACACAAGTATTACGAGCAAATGAAAAGAAGCAATTCCCGCAGGAACGAACTCGTAGATAGAGAGATAGAGTGATATTTGCATGAATTGGCAATCGCTCATTAGTCTTCAAGTTACCCGAAGCGTGACAAAATGAAAAAAATGTGCATACTGTACAAGACAAGTTACGTGATTACGCTCATTATTTCGCGGCGTTTCGGGGGCTAGATTCGATCTAATAATTAATACGAATATTGTTGGTTTTGCCACCAGCGCGAAATTAAATTGAATTCTTGCGAACGTAATTCAACAATTAAGTAATTAATGGGCGTTGACCGACCGAGCGGGGAGACGGGGGGGTCAGGCTGGAATTAGGCCAACCACGCTCGTACGTTACACATCATTCTGATTAATAGACCTTCCCTCCTCCTCCTTCTCCTCCTCCAACCTCTTTACCGCACCGGACAAGCGGAAACGCGATCGGTGAAGCTAGAGTGATTAGCGGAACAAATCGAACTTTGCAACAACATCCAAATATACGTTACGTTGTTGAAGCATCTTTTACTCTTCATATGATTTGGCTGGTGAAGAATTAATTGTGAAAGAGAGACAGAGAGGGGGGAGGGGGTGGTTTTCTGTCGTCATCAGAACGTTTTCGATGGCCGAAAAACATTGATTAGGCTGCTTTCGTGCCTTATCTGCCGTGGCAAACCATGAGAGATATTACACACGTTACGTGTGCACACGTAAATCGCGCGCGCGCGAGAGAGAGAAACGCAACAATTTTCACCTTGGGGAAAGAAGCAAGCGAGAGATTCGATTGAGAGTGAGCGAGATACCGTCACTTCGATTTTCGGGGGTTTTCCTTGTCAACGAGAGAGTGAGACAGAGAGAAAAGAGGATAAATTAGGTCGCGTCCAAGGAAACGCGCGCTCGCATAACCACTTCCACGTTGGGAAGTCCGTGGTTCGTTCGTTTTCCGACGCACCAGAGATTTAACGACGATGGAGAGGAGGCGCTTTTACTTTTCTCTCTATGTTTCTTTTCTTAAACAAACACTTTCTACCGACGACGAGGACGCATTCACAGCGCACAGATTAAGAGAGAAAGAGTTTTTTACGTAACCAAGTCAAGGGAGTAAGTGTGCCCTACGCAACTCGTCCAAGAGAATGGAAAAGAAGCGCGAGAGCGAGGGAGAAAGGAAGTGTTTTCACCTTGTTCCAGTCTCCTCGCGCCGGCAGCAGCAGCATTCGAAACACACGTAATGGTGATGTTGTAGTACTACACACTCAAGAGTTTCTTATCCTTAAGAGAAAAACGCTCATTTCATTGACACGCTGAACTTTCGAACGGAGCCACCTTCACCGAAACGGGAACGACCTACCAATCACAATACAATACACACATAGTTCAGAATCGAGACCGACTATACTAGATTTTGCAAGAAAAAAAAAAGCACACTGAATATAAACAAATGAGGGGTTGTAAATAAGAAGTGGATGCGCCGGTGACGATGACGATCTAAACGAAACGTAATAACATATTAATGCCGGCGATAATCAATCATTGCATTCGCAGGACCTGTTGCTTTCTCTCTTTCACCCATTCAAACAACTAACATACCCAATCATAATCTTTGTCGCAGTACACAGTTTAACGTGATTTTACCTTCGACGGTTGTTGGGCAGCTCATACCCGATAAACTTGTAATAATCCAGAGCCTTCTCCTTCTCTTTGGCGAAGAAGTACGTCCAAATTTTGCGGTGATTCGTGCCGCTCCACATCGTCCCTTCGCGTTCCCTTTACGATTTTTCGCAACGAAAAAAAATAATAAATAAACACACAACAGTAAAAAGTAAATTAAACTGAAACGATCACTCGATTCATGATTTTTCGGGTGGTTCGTAAAAGATCAGTACACACTACGGCAGCAAAACTACGCATACAAACAAGAGTGAGAGAGCGCGCGCGCGACGTTGCCAGAACTTTGGGGCGGACTGAGGAGGAGCGCGTGCGAAATGTGCGGAGGACCGCCTCCGATATTTCGATGGTGGAGCAACAAGGAGAAGGAGGAACAAACGAAATGTACAACAAACGAGAGAAAGAAAAACGACAACAATTGGGGAGGGGGGGTTGGTGGGAATCCGTCGGTGACCCCCAAAAAACCAGCACGAAATTGACTACGAATCTAATGAAACTGCTATTGCTCCACAAACTGAAAAAGAAAAAGTTGGAGTGAATGAGTCCGTCCGTCCGTCCTCGTTGCGTAGGTGAATTGCGTGAGGAAGGAAAGTAAGAAACGGACAGCAATTAGCATGGGCGAATTTGGGACACCTTGAAAAGATCTATGGTTCTACCTCCTTGGAGTACACACTTCAATAATACACGACAGTGAGATGATCGATCAAATTACTTGAATTAAACACAACAATTTCTTGCTGTGTTTAATTCAAACGAAAATCGTCGGTTGTTGATAGAGAACGAGTGAGAGAGAGAGAGACGCACCACGTGCGGCAAAATTCGCTCGCCCAAATTTTACATCAATTATAGCCCCGAAGGTTGCCCGATTACTGCTGACTGATCTAAACTAAACGACTACGGCGAAGCATCGCCGTCATCTCTCTCACTTCTATTCAATACACACAACTCGTTCTCTTTCACACAACATCATCATCATCATTCCCTTCAAGAGTTTCGCAAAGGCTCAGGTAAAGAAAAACGTCTGGTCTCGAGGAACCGGACACTCCACACACACAAAGCCAATGCCCTCCATATTCCATAGGACAACCTTCACCTTGCACAGGACACCCCGAAAGGACCTCTTCCCTCCTTCTCGAAACCGTTTCATCGGCAGCACTCAATCTCAATTCTGCAGCATCAAACTCACAATCTATTCGAAAGTAACGGTGAAATTACTGAACGCTGCTCAAGAAGAATTCGGGTCATTGATGAAAATATCACGAACCAGAACGAACACTGGCAAAATCAAATCATTCAATACAACATCACCATCATCATCGTAATTCACGAAAAAGCTATGAAGATTTAGGATCAAATCGACCCCAAAAGAAAGCCACAATTCACTACTACTAACTACATGACATTACATAGACTCGACCTCAAAAAAAAAACGGTTTCAATTGGCCACACACACTCATCACGTACATGTAAAACAAATGTATATATATATATAAATTTAAAAAAAAGTGAAACCGTTGCGTAATAATCGACGCCTCCTGCTATTCTCTCGCGAGATTTTCGCTGCTCACCAGAACGACGACAACTTCTTCCTCGTTTCATCGCTCCAAAAAGTAAAAGATCGATTACTCACCTGCAACAAAATAAAAAAGAAATTAGCAATTAGTTCACATTCATAAAAGTCAATATTCAATAACTAGTAAAAGTAATGGTCTCTTTTTTTCAACAGCTTAATTTGTCCTTTTAAAGAATACTAATAGAGAGTGATTGTCATAACAATTAGATGTTGTTTCTATAATTAAAGGATAAGAAACGAACGCAAGTCTGTGGTGAGATGCGAAGATGATTCAAAGAAGAAATACAACAAATATAATGGAGGTAATCAAAAGATCGTAATGGTGAGCAGTAAGTCAATGTAAGACGACGCTCGACAGTCTTGTTCGTTTGACGGGAGGAGAAAGAGTACACACGCAACGTTTGTTGCTACATCGCTGCACGTAGGAGAAGAGCAAAGAGCATCATAGAGTGTGGTGCAGAGGAGCAAGTAGAATCGTTCGTACGAAATGCGAAGGAAGAGAACGAGCTGCGACGGCGGATCGTTGTGTTGTTGCGTAGCCTAGTTTCGTCGGTCCCATAACCGGGTTTTAGCACCAGTTTTATCTTAATATTTCGCGATTCGATAAACCGACCGACCCACTACAAACGTGACTAACTAATTCAAAAGGCGCTGCAACAGCTCAAACGGAGGAAACGAAATGAAAGGGCGAAAAGGGTTTGATTAAATAAAGGCATGACTGGTCGAATTTAAGGGGAATTTGAGGATTCAGATTGATTCAACCCCGAGCGGTGGGACAAGGGTGGTCAGTGGAGAGAGAGAATCCCGACTCTATTCATCGATTGCTGGCTGTTACCACTGCTACAACTACGAACGATGATGTTGATGATGATGATAATACACAATATAGAAAGTTAAATAAAGTAAAACCATGGCATGGCATTTGAATGCACCGTTTCATGGTGATATTAGTCGGCATTTTGGGGTCATTGAAAATCTCTAGATTGAGGCAACGAGCCGTGCTCTACATACAGCCTGACACACATACAAAAAAATCGACGACGACGACGATGGAAACAACGACGATTCCTCCTCTGTCTGTGGGTGTCTTAATCCCTCTCTCGCATTGT
Organism: Nicrophorus orbicollis; assembly: GCA_018845635.1. Lineage (NCBI taxonomy): Eukaryota > Metazoa > Arthropoda > Insecta > Coleoptera > Silphidae > Nicrophorus > Nicrophorus orbicollis. Next base: position 40,407 of record JAFMTC010001179.1, read on the forward strand.
TATTAAGCTAAGCATCAAATTAACAAATCGAAGTAACTATTGTGAACAATCATCATCAGTTAATTTAAACAAGTAACCAAGCAACGAATTAACAAAGCCACTGAAAACAGCGGACAATCATTGCAAAGAACATGAGATTTATGAACAGCAACGACTTCCAGCATGACACACGCACGCACACGTATGTATGCGAATGTTACGCAATTTCCGATACATAAACAAAATTTAATTGCGCACTTAAACAACAATTACGACAATCTACGGCAGCAGCGGCGGCGGAGGCACATATTACAATCTTCGCTGCTTACAACAATAATTCAATCATCGTTATTATTATTGTTGTTGTTGCTGCGTTTTGATAAAGAATTTCCGTGAACATTTCGCGTATCTAAATCACCGTTCATTATTCGTACAGACAGACACAACGCACTCATTTAGATAAGAAGAAAACGACGACACAATGTTTACAATGCGCGATACCCGAATTTCGGAAGACCTCTTCTTCTCATGCAAGATAATTTAACTTATCAACTAACGACAATAGGTTTTGTTATTTCCATACGAATTATGTGAAGACATGTTCAAATTTCAACGATCGTTCGAGGACGACGAACAGAAACGCGGCGGCAGCCGTTTCCGGTTGCATCTGCACCCCGCATCCCGCCAAAACGTAATAAAATATCTCGAGTTTCGTCTTTCTGCACGCAGCGAGAGGAAAACCGAGAGAGTGAGAGAAGAGTGTCGTCGACTTGCACAGTTATACATACGAAAAAGGATGGAATCTCTCACGAAATCGTCATGCACGTCTCTAGCCTGAATCGAATGTCCTTTGACGAAAGAAGAGAATGAGATTCATACAAATTGATTGTAAGACACAATCTATAAACTTTCAATTGTTCAAAGTTTCACAGGCCTACTTCCACTACAATTTGAGAGCGAATTTGGACGAAACTTCCGGTGATCCGATGAGGGATCGCTTTCGTGACAATTTTCGTCTTACATTTGTAGCGAGAGAGATGATTCAAGTTTCAAAATTTAAAAAAAGCACATGTGAACGATTCTCCGTATTTTCCCCTCTAACCCACACATTTACGAAATGGAATTTTGAAAAAGAGAGAAACGAAGTAGACGAAAGAAAGAGGAGGGAAGGAGAAGGAATAGGTGTATAAATATCAATGAGTAACCTCCATCCATACGAATATTATACGGTCAACCTTCGGATAAATTAGAAAATTACCGAAGCCATGTGAATCTGAGCGCGCGTTTTGTGTGTGTGTGTGTGTGATCGATACACGTAATGCAAATATAATGGAACAACAGAGTACAGCCTCCTCCTCCTTCACCTCCTCCTCTTGCCTCTCTCTATTTTCTTAATCAAGTCAAATTCGAAACAATACCAAAACAGAGGCAGAATAAATCAAATATATAAATCATGTGGTCGGGGGTTGCAGGTGAAGTAAATGTGTTATTGACAAGGTGGTTCTTACCTGGCTAAAGCCATTCTGACATTAGTAAATCCGAATATAGATTCCCTCAGTTTGCTCTCTATTTTAAAATCCAGTGTGCCAGTTCCGATTATATCGGAGGAGGCGACGACGACGCTGGTTCTTCTCTTTTGTTCCAGCAGCAGCAGCAGCAGAAGATGATGCACACCCTCGCAATTCGTCGGTTGTTTCAACAACAGGACAGTCTCACAACAATTCGGCAATTCTGATTTTGCGAAGCGTGATGATCAACTAAATGCACAACGACCTCCTATACTTTTCTAATTAGACGGGAATTTCCTTCTTTCATTTGAATGGAACAACAATCTCCGCGCTTCTCTCGCTCTTGCACACTCTCTCTCTCTCTCCCTCTCTTCTGTCTCAGTCCTGCACACACGACTGTCGTCTGCGACGGATGGATTCAGACTGAAAAACGGTAACGAGCGGCGGCGGCGACGGCAGCGGCAAAAGTTCGGAGCGCTGCGATTGCCCCCGTGCGAAGGAACGAACGAACGCGCGTCGCGCTCTCTACGCCTTCCTCCACCTCCTCTTCCTCCTCCACAGCCAATCATCCACATGTTGCCACATCGTCTCCGAAATCCCTACCGACAATTCCCAAACAACCCCAAAGAATACGACGCAACGTGGGAAGCACGTGAAGAAAGAAACCCCCATCAACATTAACATCGTCTCTCAAAACGCAATTACAACTTAAATATTTATATAAACATAATTATGTTTGCTTACGAGATTAGTTGAGAGAAAATAAAATGAATAGTTGTTGAAAATAAACCGATGGAACCGATCTGAAACATCGAAACGACGAATAATGATATTTCTATTACTTTGCAGGTGTTCGTTCTGCAAAATTGGAAATTGAAGTTTCTCTGTGTAGGAGGAGGAGGAGGAGGAAGGAAAGTGCCTTGGATGGAGAGCAAAAAAATCGAGGCAGTCTGCTCGTTTTTCTTTTGGTTAGTAATTTGTGAAAGTGTGTGCGTTATTGTCGCATTGTCGAAACTGTGAGACTTTTAAAAACCGATAATTCTTTGCTAAAAGGACGAAAATGCGAGAACACCATCCGTTATGCGGCAAAGAACAACAACATCCGATTGGGATCGTTCCACATGAGGCGACGTCCTTCTTTTTGAAGATATAGAAGAAAGACGTAGATGAAGAAGAAAACGAGCAACTAGTCCCGTTACCGTAATCAGTCTGAAGAACAACGGACGGACGAGGAGGAAATATGCGTGGAATATGAGTTCAGAGAATAATAGCAATTATTCCCGTTAGATGTCTGTGGGTGGATTGGATTCATCGAAATGATACAGTCGAAGAAGCATCTTCGGGGGGCAACAGGGGCACGCGTGGCAACGGCGCCGGTCCCGTATGCCGCATGCCAGGAGTCCTTGACTGTAGAGCGGCGGCCCTCTTTCTCGCTCCTTCCCTGCGCAAAGGACCGACCCTTCGACGGGGGGTTCGACCAGGTCCGCAAGCAAATCGTTAGCGACACCGCCACTCCTCCTCCTCCTCCTCCTCTTCAATACTAACGCCCTTGCGTTTCACCGAACCGCGCAACCCACGAAGACCTACCTAAGGATCACAGCATCATGGGGCAGGATGTGATTGATAATTGACTAAAACAAAATAGCGTCATCCGAATTAATTGACGTTTCCATGTGGTAATCTGATATCACAAATTCGCAATTCTCCGAACCATACACATTTCACATGTAATGTAATAATAAATGTTATTAATTAAAACGTGTATGGAAAGTAGCGATTGAATAAGTGTCGAGTGAAGGGAAGGGGGATCGAGGAACGACACGTGCGCGACATCGGGGAGGCGGCGACACGCAAAAAAAAAACAGAAAAGAGAAGAGAAAAACGCGACCAGACGAAAGATGTGATCATGTGTGTATGTCACCTTCTTACGCACCGAATGACCTTTCGCCTCTTTGTGTCTCTCTCTCTCTTGATCTGCGGTCGTACAAGTCGTCGGTAACCCCGAAACCGGAGGAGAACACGAAAACGGATCGAATGTCCAGAGAGAGAGAAAGAAAAGGAGAAGAAGGTTGAGTTGGATCTCCTCCTACTCCAACGGCGGTGGGTGGCCTCTTCGCATTCACAACATTCTAAGAAAACGAGATACATTCGACAAAGCCGTACCATGAAATATTAATTGATCTAAAAATTAAGATAACAGGGCTTAACGAAAAGTGCGAATCGACGAGAACGATTCGTGTGCGCACTTACACTTTACTCGCTAAAACTTGCTACATACGTACGTAGTACACGCAACGCCGTGTGACCTCCCCGAGCGAGGTCAATATTTAGTGTCCTCTACCGAACGGAGCAGCCCCGACTCTCACTACGAAAAATAATCAATTACACTTATCTCTCCCTGTCTCGTCTCTCTTTACCATCATAAACTTGACATCAACCATCTCATTCCATTCATTTCTCCACTAGTTTTCGGACAAAACTATATAAAACTACCGACATTCTACCATCGCCTCTAATCGCTTGGATAGGTCGGTCTTGTCGAAGGTCGGGTCCGGCTATTTTCGTGTGGTCTTCTCTCCACTTGATTTCACGTTAAGTTTACACGAGGGACGCACGTCGGTTCAAGGGTAATACGAAAACCGTCTTTCTATTTTCGAACAACGATTATTAGCAGAAATTAAACCATAAAGTTTAGCAACTTTAACGCACGTGTGAGTGAGAGAGAGGGGGGTGGGGCGGGGGGAAAAGGAAATCGCTCATTATTATCCAGCAACCGTGACAGCGGACAGATAGCTTTCGTTTTGTTAATAATGTGTCGTTGCCAAGGTTACACTATACCCAGCAACACCTTATCTACTTAACGGAATCCTGCTGTCGTCTGTGGTTTGTCGTTTGTTTTGCGCTTTCCATGGCATTCTTCTGTTTTCGTTACAGGGAAAAACAACTGTAATCAGATCACTTTTTCCATCGTAATTTTGAATGGAATCCACTGGAAGGGCTCAGATCTAACGATGCTTCAAGTGACAGAATCCGATGACACGCTCACATTACCACAGAGCAATTCGTAATTAATGTTATAAAAAAACGAGTGAGAGACAATGAGTGTTAATGTGAGCGGACATCTGGAACGTGCATATTCTGAATCCGTTCCTTCGTCGAAAATACAAAAATTCTCTCTCATAAGTCGTGCGAAAGGAACGAACGAACGAGCGTTTTCGTGTCCCCGAAGGAGAGCTCAGCACTTCGTACTCTCGCCGTGCAACAAAGTGGTAATAAATGGAGCGGAACGATTTGAATGATTTAGTAGAAGCGAACCTTTTATTTTTCCTGCATGCAAACGAGAAAACCGAAGGGCGCCCTCCTTTCTGCTCTCGACGACGACGACGACACATGCACATAACAAAGAGCGCGTGTAATTTCGTTCGAGAGCGAATGACTCATTCGGCAAATTGCGAACAATTAATAATTACGCAAAAGACGTAACAGTAATTGCCGAATATCTTCTTTTCTGTGTGTGTTTTCGAAATGTTTGAAAAGCGGGTGGAGCCAAAAGGAGGAGCCAACGATGGTTCGGCCAATCGATACTCGGTATGCGACCACTCCTGTTGCCGTGTCGCGACGGTTGCCCACGCAGCCGTCGATCGTCAGCTGTTCTCATCTGACAGTTGTCCGTGTTTATTTTTTTTGGTCGTGGATGATGACAACAAAACATAACCGCACAATTTATTTTTAAACCGAAATTCCTATTGGCATCTCTTCTGCGACAGCACCTCATGCACGGCTAAATATACATATAGATGCGTATGAGCGTGTGTGGACAGGAATACGCTGGATGCAAATGATACGGCAATCTCTTGTTTATTTTCGGGAGTGCATGACCCAAGGGTTTTTTTTTCTGCTAATAGGATGGAACGAGCAGGCGACGAACGATTCAATATTGTCATCGTAACCTTCGTCGCAACGAAAACAAATTGCGAACGACGACAGGAGTCAAGGTTACGCGAGGGGGGCGCGAGCGGTGTTTTTTTATTTGCGCGAGCAATTTCCTTGGCGACTCTCGGTCGCAGCAACAAATTCAACTACAAGGATTGCATGTACAGAGATGAAGCTTACATAATTTCAGGGGGTGATCCATGGTCCGCTGTTGCTGCATCACGGTGCGACGAACGTCTGCCCCCGCTGCTGATGTTGGTACTGCTGCCGCCGCTGCTGTTTCTCTTGGTCCTCTTGATGTGGGGCCGCCGCCGCCGCTGCTGCTGCTGCTGGGCTCTTGTCAACATTCACCAGCGACCATAAACACACCCTCTCCTCGCCCCCGGGCCCACGCGCTAAAGCCCGTTTACGAAGTCCGTGCACGATGATCGTAGGACAAGCTGAGGAGAGGTCACGTCCAGAGAATTTGCTCCGCAGACCTTCCGTCGGGGGGGTTGCGCGGGGTTCCTTCCTCGCGTTACGGCCAATTCTATCGTTGAAGTGTCGTCTTTGAAGTGCGACGATTTCGTGGTTCTTCTCTTCGTGGCGAAATTCCGCACAGAAAACAGGCGACTCGGTACTTGCTAATTCGCATTCAACAACGGCCAAGTTTATAGCCGAACGTCAATCGCCATCTTGAACTGACTGTTCCACCGAAGCACCGCTGGTTGCCTAAAAGAGATAAAAAGTAATATACGGTCGACGCAGTTAGGCAACTACATTTGCGCATGTAAATTCAAAATATTGCTATTACATATTCTTCACCTATATTTAAAGTAATTAGTCCATGTCATTAAAAAGAGTTCCTGGAATAAAATCTTCAAATTACAATGTTTGTTTATATATACATAAGATAGATTATCCGTTTAAAGACAAAGTTCGCTATGCGAATATGGATTCAAATCAAGTAGTAATACGCGAGTTTGTTGTTAGGACATGAAAATCTCTCGTGACAGCATTCGCAATTCGAACAGTTCGCTAACCGAGCACTCACTCACAAAAGGAAAATAAATCTGTGAAATGTAGCGAAGAAATTCGTTGAAAAGAAAACGAAATGATTATATAATCAATAGTAATAATTATTATCATCAACATCATAATCGAGTAATAATAGTACAAGGGAATTATAATAGCAAGAATTTGGGGTAAGGGATGGGATTGAGGGCTGCGGTGGTGTTATGGGGAAATACAATATTATATCTCGGTTGGCCATGTGAAAACAATCGATTGGAAAAATAGCAATCGGTAAAACACGTGACCCAAAGAAACGATGACATAACAAGAGGCAATCGCACATTTCCTTTTCTCTCTTCACAGCTTCTTTCAAACATTATCAATGAATGAATGAACGAATTGTCAATTGTATCCTCTCTCTCTCTCACTCACTTCTAAAGAGACTAACAACAAAACTAATGGGGTGGTAATGTTGCAAGTGCGGGGGAAAACAAAACAGAAACAATTTATATTAAAAAAAACGAATCGTATAATAGTAATAATAGTAATTAAATTGGGTGGCGTGGTTGGACGAACGCTTCGAATCAAAGGAAACGCCTCTAATAATAGTAATAAAGTCATCGTAATAAGTATATATAAATCTATATATATATATATATAACACAATCGAAAATAAAAAGAACGTCTCTCATCAAGAACAAACAAAAGAACGCGTGCGTGCACACACAGACAATCATTCATCTGTTTCACCTTTTGTCTCCTCCGATCTATGGATATACATGTTTATGGGTATGCAAATATTACAAAAAAAATATTAATAATGATAATAAAGGATAAACGTAACTAAAAGTTTTCTTTTAAACAAATCCCTCACTCTCTCTCTCTCTCTCTGAATCTGCCAGATACATGGAATTGCTGATATTTTTCGAATGTGCAAACAGTCGTAGATAAGATGTCGAGGAGTATCATCGGTGGTAGTGCTCCAAATCTCACTAGCTCATTTCCACGCCGCCTTAATTATTGTACATTAAAAAAGAAAACAAACTATATATATATATCAAACGAAAATATCATGTATATCGTGGGTGGCGGGGGCGGTGTAGCGGTTCATTTGTTTGTTGGGGGTGTGTGTGTGTGTGTTTCTTCAGAGGGAGGAATTGACTGGCCAGCTACAAAACATGTTCATCATCTCTTCGGTTTTAGTTTATAATGATGTACGAACTACAGAGTAATCTTGCATAAAAATATAATAATAAACATACTACTGCTAATAAACCCGGGAGAGAAAAGAAAGAAACAGAAACAAGAATGATGAACAGAAAACGGATTACACATATATATATAAAAAAAACAAAATTGATCTTCTCATCATCGTCAAAGTAATTGTCAAGAAATATATATACAATTTAGATATATATATATGTAACATAACAATGATCACTATTCCTGATGTAATATAATACATTGTTCTTCCCTCATCTCACATGAATTGCTCTTTACATAAATTCATCCTTTCTGATCTTTGCATCTTCTTCTCCTTCAAATCATCCAAACACACATATGAAAGAAAAGCTGTTCCAAAACGAAAAAACGATGCACCTTCTTGTTTCCATATGCAAATGTAAATATATATATATGTGTGTGTGTGTGTCTGTCCCAAGGATACAACAAACTAAAGTTTTCATCTCATTGGAATCAAGACCGCCTCTCACCTCCCAACACTAGTGGTCAATTTTTGGACCCAATTTTTCTTTCACATGTGCCTCCTCCAAAACAAATTATCTTTTCCCTTTTAAACTTTATCTTCAATATAAATATAAAACATTACCTAAAAAATTTCTCCTCGTCCTCTGCCAAAAACTCTTCGTTTCTTCTTCTTCCCTTCTATACACACATTCTTGATGTGTGTGTATATATAATTATATATATATATATTCTTCAATTATCATTACTTGGTGTAATTGTGTGTGTGTGCATGTGAGTTAGTTTCCTGCTTTCATCGAGACTTGAATGATATTCGTTTTTTTTTTTGTTGTTCTGTTACAATCTATATTCATACTGTTTTCATTTCTTCTTTTCTCTGTTTGATGTTTTCTTTTTATACAATTTATTTATGTTTTGCATTAATATTTAGAGTAGCACAGCCAGGTGTGTCATCTCACTTTTTGTCACCAATCATACTGAAACTAATATAGTTTTCACCATTGGTCACTTCTCCTCTTCCTCCTACATCTTCTTCTTCTTCTCCTCCTCCTCCTCCTTCATCGTCGACTTATATTTATTTTTGTTTGTTTTATTTTCTGTTTTAATATTTGAAGTCACTAATTATCGGCGGGCTCCCCGTCCTCCAGTTTCCGCTTCTTGCCCCTCACGTGAGCTGCAAAAGAGAACAATTCGTAAATCGTATCCTTCCCGTACTTGTCGTTTTTGATTCGCTTACCTTTGGATGGTGACTCCGCCGCTGCTGCTGCCGCTTCATCTTCGTCCTCGTCTTCGAACGACTCTTCCTCGACGGCCTCATCATCTGATCCCTCGACCGACTCGTACTCATCCTCGTAATCGTCCTCGTCAGACATATCGTCTAGATTGTCCGAGTAGATGGTCCCCAGGCCTACGTTCGTGTACTCGTCCTCGTCGGAGCAGCTGGCCTCCTCCTCGGAGTCGTCCTCGTTGCCGTTCACCTCCTCCTCGGCCTCGCTGTCCTCCGCTTCGCGATCCTCGGCATCGAAACCGTCCAAGTATTTCAAGCTCGGAATCAACCTGAATATCTTGTCCCTGTAGTTGTCCAGCAGATTCTGCACATCGTTGTTGAACAGATCCAAATTCTTCAGAGACCTGAAGTCCTTCAACGGTTGCAGTGCCTCCAAATCGCGAATCTTGTTGCCGCTCAGGTTCAAGTATGTCAGCTTGGGGCTCGTCGATAACGCGTTCAATCCATTGTTGATTCTTGATCAATCAATAAAACCAAATATTAATCAAAAACAATAAACGATACTATCGCAATTATCGATCTCCAATTAACACAGAGCATGATGATGATGACGATAATATTGAACAGAGAAAAACAGCTTACCTGTTATCACTTAATTCTAGTTTCTTCAGATTGGGAAGCCTTGGGAATCCTTTCAGAGATGTAAGCCCCACATTTATCAAACTCAGACTCTCCAAATTGCTGAATGCATCTGTTAGACCAATGATGGTTGTGCTTCGGCAATTGTCCAAAATCAGTTCCTTTATCTGCAAACATTTCAATAAAACATGAATTTATCATGATGCAAGTAATTTGCAGCAAATAAATAGCATTAACCGCTGCTGGTTTCCAACAGTTGGTAATTGATTGAGGGTTACCAATGACTTCAGGCTCATGATGAATAATTTCCCATGAAAATTGTTATGAACCATGAATCATGGGATGCTTAAAATAAAGAAAGCTTCCATGTGATGGATTAACTTTTTGGGAAATGAAAAAATATAGTTCTATTGATGCAGAAAGACACATGTCTGCTGGGATCATTTTCAAGGCGCTTTTTTCCTAGTAGAAGTTACCAGAGGTTTGAGCAGTTATTTGCGAGTATTAAAAGATAATTAGGTCATCATCAGAAGTCGTTGGTAACGACACGCTGATGGGGGACGTGATTGCAATAGAGGGAGGCAACACAGACGCACGTAGATAGGCGGCATGGGGGATTGTTGCGACGACCACGATGATGATGGTGGTGCTCATCATATCGAATTGTTTTGGGGGACCAGGAGGCATGCAACAGAGGATGCATTGTAATATACTCACGTCTTTTGGCTCCTTGCCCCTTCGCTCCAGATCTATCCTCTTTTCCATATTTCCGTCTTCACCCTTCTGCACGGCCCAAGAAATAGATTCGAATAGAGAGAAGACGCCTTCTGCTGGTGCGTTGTGGCCCTGCGGTCAGTACTCGGTCGGTTGCTCGGGAAACTCCTCACCTCTCTCAGCCGATGGGCGAACTCTCATATGTGCACTACGTGATCTCGATTGGAAGTATCGTGTTGTCGTGCTGCTAACTGCTCTCTACTGCTGCTGCTGCTTCTGTACACATACACACTAAGTAGAGTATGTTGAAAATGCAATGCGCGGCGCTGCAATGTCCGTCGTAGTCGTCCGTTGGGATGTGTACACACGCACACACACTCTATGATTCTCCCTCTTTCTCTTTCCCTCTCGATTACCTACCTTCTTCGCTCGCTGTTGCTACCGTTGCCGCCGCCGCCTTCGCCGCCTCCTGTGGTATAGCCTCGAACCACCTCAACTGCTACCGCAACGACACCTATCTCACACTCTCCCGTCGGACGCTTTGTCGTCTCGTCGTTTTTCCGGATTTCTTGTTTGCTCGCTCGATGCTGATTACAATACAGAATAGTAATATGTAGACTAAATAAGAAAATGAATGAAAACGCGTCGGTATTTCTACACCAGTATTTAGTGCGTCGCCTTCATCGACAAGCACTTCCCTCCCCCCCGAAACCCTCCTCGCCCTAGATCAAACTCTCGTCCCCTCGCTATCCCCCTCTCGCTCGCTCATAATAATAGTATGTACTTGTAAACGCGCAGAGGTATGCGTGTGCGTGCATGCAATGTATAGGCAATATGCCATCAGCAAAGCATGTGTGTGTGACAGCCATCGATTAGCGGCGGTCGAGGAGTGCGAGTGAGATGAAGACACGGCGCTATGGGGCGAAGTTCAATGGTTCGCTAGAGGGGTACTCACAATAACAGTGGACGACGAGACGGCGGCGGCGGCAGCAGCTTTGGCGCGAAATGCACACCTGCGCGCGGATGCACGAAGACGAACAAAATTTGAAAAGCAAAAGAAGGAAAACAAAATGGTCTTACCAATTGCTACTGCTCCTTTTCAACGAACTCCGATTTCGAATCGGAGATATCTCTCATCACGTCAATCACGCCGCCACCGCTAACATTAGCGATCGTCTCACCGTCTTCGTATCAATTTAAACGGCCCAATTGATTTCGCTTGCCGTGCTTACCAGCCTTGTTGCTGCTGCTCACGCTGTTGTTGATGATGATGATGATGCGACACGCACGCCAAAGACGCCACAGCGGGAAAACATCAAAAAACAACACTCACACAAACACACCAGAAACAAAAGTCTCGCGCCTCATTGACAGTCCCCCATCTACTTCCGGTTCTCGATTACGAATTACTAGTTTTTGTTTTGCACCTGATCAGCGCACCGTCACACAATATCGATAACTATCGCAAAAGCCGCACCTGCATCATTTCCCGATAACTCACTTGCTCGATGATGCAACCTGAAGACACAAAACAAAATCGCAAAACAACAACGAAATTAGCACTTCCTGTTTTGCTGCAATCAAACTTGAAGAAAATTAAACACTCTTCAAAGATTCATTAGTTTTCAATCATTAGTTGTTGTTGTTGTTTTTTAATTTACAATTACCGATTAGCTTAATCACTTTCCAATTTCGATCACATTTACATCATAATAATAGCACAACAACAACATAATTAGCGTTTCCTCTTTTCTACAATCAAACTTGTCGATAATTAAAAATTATTGAAAGATTCATTAGTTTTCTATCGGACGCAACAACTTCGAAGAAAATTATCAATAAATCAATAAGTTCTTAATTTCATTTCAATCGGAAGTGCGTTACTTCCGTTTCCATTTTGCAGATTCAAATATTCGCATTGATTTGTTTTTAGAATGCTTCGATGCGCAATTCAGGAATTCGAAATTACTCCTTCCGGTAATCCTTATTAAACGTATTTCCAACTTACGTTAAGTAGTGTAATACAATTAGGATGTGCGTTGAATTCGTGTAGCAATTCAGATGTAATTATGTAATCGAATTCGAATGTTATCTGTGTGTTCGTACGGTTGCATAGGTATTCGCCGGTGCACGTACGGTTGCATAGGTGCTTTTCGAATTGGTTCAGGCGATAGATGTCGCGCCGGTTGACAAGTTGCATACGGCCGGTGCACTTGGTGCGTTGTTCCGGTGCCAAGAAGAAGAGGAGGAGGGCGACCGCGATGCGTCGGGACGCGGCCCGGCGGTGCTCAGTTGGTCGAGCGAGATTGGTCAGTGTGGAGGTGTATTTCTCTGGTGCCGCTCTCGAGAAGTTCCAGGCCTTCGTGCGTGCACACACGTAAGAGAGAGAGAGAGAGATAGAGATAGCGCGAAGAAGAGGAGGAGGAGGAGAAGGTGCTCAGGTGGAGGAGATCAGAGTCAGTGTTATTAAAGTGCGAAACTGTTGTTAACATTTCTTCCCTAAACGAAGCAGCAGGCATGGCGGAGAGTAGAGGTTCTTTGCTGGCCAAGTCCGTGCAGAAGCATGCAGGAAGAGCGAAAGAAAAGGTCAGTGACTTTTCCCACTTTTCCAACATCATCATCATCATAATATATAGTTAATGAATCATCATAGATGATCGTCTCCAGCTGGACGACTCCTCTTCGGAGAGGGTGCGTCCGTTTAGGGGTTATGTCCGTTTGTTTTCATTACGGAAACAAACAAAAAATTGTTATGCACCACCACCACCACCACCTTGGCGACGGGGGACGTGTTATTTTTTGTCGCGCCACCCTCGATGTCTGCTCGAAAGAAACGGGTTTCCAAGCAGCAGAGAGACACGACGGACGAACGAATGTGTCTGCCTATAAATGGTCACACGAAAACGGCCCTCCTCTGCAGCAGCAGCAGCAGCAACAGCTCGGGCCGCTCGATCGCCGCAGCCTACATACAAAATTTAAATATCCAAGTTGGCCAATGGGATTCCAATTGGAGAGAAAGAAACAAAATACCATTGACTATGACAACGACGTTGGTCTCTTGGTGCGAGATGAATACTATTAATTGTTAATTCGGCGTGGGCGGGCATGTACACAACATTAACAAATAACGAATAGTCCTTCGCACCGGATCATTCATAATTTGTACGTTGAGGAGGAGGAAGAAGACGAAACAGTCGTGGGAAATCTCTCTCTCTCTCACACTCATTACGCGCTTCGCTTATGTAACGAGCGCGAAACAATTGCGCGTTCCGCAGTCAGGTGCTCTTTTTGTTTTGCCACCTTGATTTTGCGCTGCGACATGAAAAGGAAACAGAAAACAACGAGAAACGCGCTCATTCTTCGGGAATGTCTTCGGTGCAGTTGCGGCAACAGGTGTCCGGATTGCACCGAAACCTTTTCGAATGCGGTTCACGGTTCATGTTGGAGTATTTGGTGTTTTCAAGTTTCGCATTTTGCCAACTCGAATTCAATTTTCCGGATCGGCCGGCCACCTGCAAATAAACGAAAGCCCCAGAGGATCCGAAAATAGGCCTAATATATATATTATTACGTCGGTTTATAAATAATTTTAATGGTTCTGATACACACACACACACATACAGAGAGAGACAAGTACAGACGTACACGCCTCCAGGAATAAACTGGTTGCGGTCATTAACGCGTTCGCAATGCTCTGCACCCAAAAATAACAACAACACAATAATGAAACGAAGAAGTAGCGACATCCCTATTACCGTCGCTCATAACTTATTGTTGTATTTTGTTTGTTATCTGCACATTTATAACTGTGTACTGTAGTTTTTCAGTTTCAGTACGTAGAGTTTCAAGTAGATAGTTTCGTTCGTATTTTACTAATCGTTCGGAATGTCGTGTCGCGTCGTGCCAAAAATCCAAAAATTGGATGCGTCGTGGGCGTCGGAAAGATCAAGTCTGCAAGTAAAAATTGAAACATCAGAAGCGCGTGGGTGCGTGCGCCAAAGGCAACTCGATGACTAATTGTCGCTTTTCCTCTGGAGAATCTCTCTACGATGATGATAAAAAATAAGGGATAACCCTCCAGTAAACACGAGGTTACACGTGCCGCATGGATCTAATTAGAACGAGTCTGTTTAAAGGAGAGAAAAGCGTTTCCAAAAGGGAAGAGCATTGTTATGTAAATGTGCAACGAAATTCCGCACCGATTGGAATGTGGTAAACGCGAAAGATGCTGCCGCTGCTGATGCTGATGGTAGTAGAAATATTCGACACACTTTCTCACGAAAGTAGGAAAATGCTTTCCAATTGCTCTCCTCCTCCTTCTCTTCCTCATCTTCAACATCTCTTTCTCTCTCTCTTCTCGAGGACTGGACTCGCATACTTGATGCGTTTGAACCATTCGTATAACTGGACCGTCTCGTCCTTCCCTTTCTCGCGTTTCGCCGCACCTCATCATCAACATCACCAACAACAACAACAACGAGCAAGGTCCGAATCGAATATTCAACGACAAACGCCGCACGATTCACACTTTAATTACCCGCAATTAACCAAGTTCAATGTGCAACTTTCTTTCCGAAACTTCTTTCCATCAACTTTTTACAACCATCTACGAATTCCGTATTTGTTCGATCCATTTGCAACTCATATTCAAAGCAAAAAGAAGAAATGAACTTTGTGAATACCAGTGCCTCGATCAATGAGTTTTTATTCAATTTCGTAATAAGTTTGAATCGGTTTCAGTCAACACCATCATCCTACACTTTTTACACACGGAGAAAGTTCCAGAGAGCGATTGGAAATGTTCGGTTTCCCTTCCCCAATTACTAAATCGTAATCGTCGCGCAATGTTTTAGAGTTTTGGGAAATTTCAATTAGGAATTTCGCGTTATCTCTATCTTCTATCTCATTTCGCGATTGCGATCTGCTGCATCGAGGATTCTACGTTTCTCTCGTTATCTCTCATTGTTTGCTCAAAGGCGACGCCGATAGTGCGTGAAGTCGATGGGAAGGCCGAAAAAGCCTTAATTGCCTTAATTAAATCTAATTACCTTCGCAATCAAAGGCGAAACATTTGAGTAAAGAAACGGCGCGTACTCGTTCGTTCCCAAGGATACCGAGCCACGATAATTTAGTTTGTTTTATTCCACATCTATCTTTCTTTTTTTTTCTAGCTACCGTTTCCAAGCGGCTGTTTTTGATCCGATCGATACTTTAAGATGTATGTGTACACGTACATTCAGTACAGGCTTTGAGCAGAAATGCATGATTATAACTGTGAAATTACACACACACACTGTTAAAGAACAGTTAGAATTCGATTTTCCATTCGAGGAGCGCGATATCAGGATTTTCCCATATATACAAATGCGCGTACAGAACCCCGCACTTTCGCGCCGAGCTGAAAAACGACAAGAGCAGAGTTGGCTTGGGATCACTTTCCATTCCTAAACCGCCTACGGATGAAACTATCTCGGCAGTTTCACTCAAATCCATTCAAACTGGCTTCCTTCCTCCAGGTGCAAGCAAATGTCCGTTTATTTAATCGCAACAAAACCGTAAATAAATAAGGAGAGAAGGCATTGGATTCGCAAATTTGTTTTACAAATCCAATATGGCCGCATTAATCATGGCGCCCCGCGTGGCGTCACTCCATTGTAAATATTGTTCCTAGCAACGTGCAAACTTATTGTCTGTCTGGACGTAATGATGATTACGTTCAAAGTGAACTTATTAAACGCATGGCTATTATTATAATATATGAAAGTGCGCTCGGTGGGTTTTCTCCTTTTTTTGTTGTTGTTGTTGCTGCTGCTGTTTTTATTGTGAATACGTAAGAGCACCTGATAGCATGTGATCCGGAATTTGCATAAGCGTTGGTAATTGAATTGCTATCGTCAACTACTGAAACGACTACCGTGCTAACACTAATTTGACGAGCAAACATCGTTCGGTAACCCGAAATAAAAAAGAAGAAGAAGAAGAAGAGAGTAAAGTAACAGTTTATCCAAGTGAAAAGTCACGCGCGATGCACCGGAAGTTGCGGAGGGCGGAGAATTGGAGAAGAATAGTAGAAACGAATTGAAGTGTACGAACAAGTATTTATTAACAGTTCTTTTGGACCGAATCTTCTCCGTCCGCATTACGTAAATTGGTTTCATTCATTCACTAATGGTTCGAGTTGTCGATGGAAACGTCGTCTGCACGCGGTGTACTGTAACAGGGTGGGAGGGAGCCTTGGATTTAGCGCAAATGCCACGCCATTAGTGCATTATCACGAAGCGTTATGCAACGCACGAAACGACTCTGTTTCTCTCTCTCACACACACACACACAAACACACAGTCCAACACGGTGCAAAAGAAGAGGACGAATATTGCAACTCACTCACCTACCTACCTTACTCGGCATTCCGCGAATACCGAATAATAAAGAAACGGGAGGAAACTTAAAAACAAAGAGCCAACGAAGCATGTGTCTAACGTAAGACTGGGAAGAACATTGCACGACTTTTCAACAAACAAAAGTTTGTTTTTGTTTTAAATGTATTTAGCCAAGGAATTGCTAAATGCAATATGGCTCTCTTACAAATGGCGTTCATCAATATGGAGCATAAACAATTACATTTGACATAACATTGGGCGTTGCTAGGGAATCGCGTAACAATTGTCTTTTCGCACAAACCAATTCCATACGAAGTTTTTCAATATAAATAATGAGATTTTGCTGAGTAGTAAATATTAGGCGATACATTCTTTTCTCGTCATTTAACACGTCGCGTTTCTTATTAGAAAATGTATTGCAAATGAACGAGTAGTTGTTTCTTCGTTTCTTTTCTTTCTTTCTTTAATAAATTAGCGTTAGTTGCGTAATTTAGAAAAATTGAAATTTTACGCCGTTTTTTCTTTTTGCATCATCATGGATATTTATAAAGGTGTCCAGTTGTGTGCACTGCACCTTTCCCATTCGCATTGTAACGACGATGATTACGATGATGATGATGATCGCGTTGTTACGTGGCGCGTGCACGTTTTTATTCACGATGCTAAAGTCCGTCGCAAGATTTGAAATTAGCAAAACGAAAATTAGCAATGACACATCTGAATGATGTACTTGCCATTTGCACATGTTCGTAAAGTTTGTATATGCGGCGAGTTTCAACTCAATCAAAGGTGACTGGCGACTGATGAATTTGATTCGTGGTTCGTGGTTAAGATTTTTCGACATGTCGCATACATGAAACAAGCACGCACTCGAGTCAAGTTCAAGTTCGACCATCCGACGTAGTCTGACCCCGATTTTTGTCCATAAAAGCAATGATAATTACTGATGAAGAAACGAAATTTCGAAAGAGTTTATTTTTCTTGTTGCTGTATCTCTTCACGCCCATCGGCGGTTTTCAATATATTCACGTAATTGACGTTAATATTATTAACGTTTCGATCGTGCTAGAAAGTTTACAATTCAAATTTTGTGCAAACTCGATCAGACGAGTCGCAATGGCCGCATTGCATATGGCGGCGCAAATCGAATGGCAATAATGCAACTAATTGCAAGTAAGTTAAGACTGTTTGTGTTGCTCGGCAAATATCGTTCAACAATAAGGACAACAGTCGTTTTAATTCGAATAATTCGTGTGGCTTCAATTTCCGTATAATAATTAGTTGTAATTCCTTATTAAGTGGAAGCAGTTTCGAGAAGAGTATACATAATTAATTAAATAAATATCTCTCTCCACTGTCTGGGAATCATCACCGTACAATTGGGAAGTGTTTATTTTCGGTAGATCGTGTTTATTGTTTCGGAAACAATTGCAACGAATCCATGAAGCTCATCTCTATTTTTCGTTTCTTCTCGTGTACTACATCATTAACAGTGAGTGTATATATATTCAAATCTGCGAGATTCGGGCGAAAAAGAAGAGTGAGAGAGAGAGAGAGCGACGACCGACCACCTCACGAAATATGTACAAGTGTGTGTGTGTGTAATTTGAACAGAAATAGAATGTTCTCAATTACAAAATGAAGCGCGCAAAGTGGGTTTCGCTCGCTGCTGCCGATGCTCAAAATGCGGACGCGTTTCAAAAGAGAAGAGAAAAGATTGAAGAAGAAACGAGGAAAAGATGCGAAGGAATGAAACGGATGAAATGGAAGGAAGGAATAAAAAGGAGGTCAGTGAGTCGCAGACGAAGAGGGAAGAACCTGCTGCTGCTGCTGCGAGAGAGAGAGACGGAGAGAACGAAAACGAGTCAGAAATGCGGGGGCTTCTCTCTTGATATGAACGAACACTGCAGGTCTAATTGCCGAAACGTGCGAAATCGTAGCTAATTGTCAATATCATAATATCGTCGTAAGTGGTGACTCGAATTTTTGAGTTTAAAGTGCAACTTTCTAGTTTTCATATTCATGAGCACGAGTTGCGCAATCCGCGGAGGCGATTGAACTGAAGAAAATATTGGTCACCCAATCGAGCATTTCGATTGGTCAAACTCTTTGATTTGCTGTCGCCATGGCAATATTCAATATGGCCGAATTTGGCGAATGGCTTGATGTGTTTATTATTTGTATAGCTTTTTATATTGATTCTTTCTTTCTATAGAGGAGCCAATAAAGAAGGTTGGCCAATAGAAGAGTTTAACCAATGGAAAAGTTTGGCCAATAGCGAAGCGTCTTATCTTCTTTCTGTTGCAGAGTATTTATACAAATTGCACAGTTTGTTTTTTGCTGATGGTCAGTTGCATTCAGAATGGTCGGTAGTCGATGAGGGGAGGTGAAGGAGGATGGGGGGAGGAGACGTGTTCGGTGCCAAGTTGCGTTCTATTTTCACGCGGTTTTCCCAACTTATTTCACGAGGATTTTATTTCCGAGCCGGACGGGCTTCTCGAGGACCGAGCAGAAGTTCTATTACAGACGACGACGATTCTGCCGCCTCTTCCGCACCACCCCTCGTCGTCCATTCATACGGAAATAGCAGAAGCGAATGTATTTTTACGATTCGTAATAATAATCATAATAGTATAGTTGTAGTGAAGACTACGACGATGATGAAAATGCGTGCTGCGGCGAAATATCGTTCCGTAACATCTTCGCAGCATTTTTTAGTCATCGCTGTACGCGTATTTCAAAGGCCCTGCAACGCTCCTATTTATAACTGTACTGTACATCTCCATTCCTTCCTGCTGCAAAGCATTTCTCCCCTTTTCATTGTCTCTGTCTGGATTTCACTATTACCACGAAGAAGATGACGGGTTGAGGTACAGACAAATATGTTATAAATACGCACCAGCAGCAGCAGCAGATTAAGGTCAACCGTTGACATCCTTTTTATTTGTTCCTTCCCCCCTTTTTCTGCTTCAAATTATAATAGATCGATAATTGCAATGCTGCATTCTTCGCCACCCCCCACCCCCGACGAGGGAGAAATGAAGCCGTTGAAAGAAATTGCGCTCGATTTACTTTACTTTACTGATTCGAATTCAAAGTCTGGACCGGAAACGCGACGCGATATATAAGATGATTTCGCGCCGAGGCCATCTGTCGTCGAATTTCGTTCTCCCTTCATCAGTAATAATCGCATTTGCTGTTGTTGTTGTAGTTGTTATCGGAGAACAAGTGAAAATAGCGATCGTCGGGGATGATTTGTTTCTTGGGAATTTATCGCAATGTCCATGGAACACGAGATAGAGTCGCGTGGGTTTTGGCAATCCTTTTTTGGATTTGAAAAAATAAAGAAATGATCATTGAATGTTCTTCTTTTGGTCCGCAGATCCTGCAGAATCTTGGAAAGGTCGATCGTACCGCTGACGACATCTTCGACGACCACCTGCAGAACTTCAACAAGCAGCAGAACGCGGCCAATCGGCTGCAGAAAGAGTTCAACAATTACATAAGATGCGTGCGAGGTGAGTGTTTCGATCTGTCTCAATCGATGATGATCGAAGATATTCCTCCTTGATATCGATTGATTAGATGTTTTAATTTATCGAGACGGGAAAGTGAAGCGAACGAATCTGCTCGTTGCATTCCTTTCTTTTCTTCGGCGAAAACTGAGCTCAACGCACCTCATTGCAAACAGTTCAAGGTTTTCGAGTGGGCCACCGCCGCTTTGTTTCTCATTCTTCTGCAATCGGATGACGATTTCACCGCATTCGATTGCCGCAACTTCTTTTCTCTCTTCTTACAATTTGCGATCGATGTGTTTGCAGCCGCCCAGACCGCCTCCAAGCAGTTCATGGAGGCCGTCAGCGAGGTGTACGAGACCGGCTGGAGCGGACACGACCTCCTCTACGTGCAGACGCAGTCCGTCGACATGCTCTACCAAGACTTTTGTCACAAGCTCGGCGAGCAGGTCCTCATACCGCTCAACACCTACCAAAACCAATTCCCAGAAATGAAGGTATGTAGTACCAGTGCTCGATGTTAATTGAGTTGCATAACTTTGCATTCAACAATTTACGACGAATCGACTGTTGGTCGATTGACATTGCGGTAATTGTAATTGAGTTGTTTTCTCGTAACGTAAACAATGGGTGGAATCGATCGACCTTGCTGGGAAAACGGTCGACGACCAATTGTTGCGTAACAAGCAAGCAAATGGACGGACAATTGAAATTGTTGTGCCTTCTAGAAAAAGATTGACAAGCGCGGAAGGAAGCTGGTGGACTACGATGGACAGAGGCACAACTACCAGACGCTGCAGTCGGGGATGGCGAAGAAGAGGGACGAGACGAAGCTGTCGAAGGGCAGGGAGCAGCTGGAGGAGGCGAAGAGGACGTACGAGGTGCTCAATTCGGAGCTGCACGACGAGCTGCCCGCTCTCTACGACTCGAGGATACTCTTCCTGGTGACCAATCTGCAGACGCTCTTCAACACCGAACAGATCTTCCACGCGGAAACCGCGAAGGTGTACAGCGAGCTGGAGTCGATCGTCGACAAACTGGCGACGGACAGCCAGCGCACCTCCTACTCCCTGAAGAAGACGAACGGATCGAGTCTCCCGAGGAACGTTCCCTCTCAGATCGCCGCCTCCGCCGCCCACAACAACGACGGCATCGTCAACGCCACGTCCACCATCACCATGAACAGCATTTCGCCCATCAAGAACAACTCGTTGCGTAAGTCTACCACCACCCCCACCAACACCATACGTGTTTTATCTAACGAAGTCTTGTTTGTTGTTTGATTTCTTCCTCTTGTTCTTCTGTGTGCTGCGTCTTTTGCGTGTGTTTGTTGTTGTTGTTTGCGAGTTGATAATGTTTGCAGCCGAGGGAGGAAGCCCGACCTCTAGCGGCGCGACGACGCCCACCGGCCCGATTACCACGCCCACAAAACCGCAGACGCCTCCCCCGCAGGTAGTAACCACGCCCAGAGAACTGTTTCCGCCGCAAGCGGAAGCGATTTCCGCCGGAAGCGGGGACGAGCAGCACTCGAGCTCCTCCCCGTCGACGCCGGAACCTCCGGCCACGCTCAAGGTCAATCCGCCCACGGAGACGACCGTCCCCAAGCCGGAAGCGCATCCTCAGCGGCCTGATCCACCGAAACCCGAAGTCAACGGTAACTCTGTCACGACGACGACGATGACCACGACAACCACCACCGCCAGTACGACGACGCAAGCTCTGTCCACCAATGACAACGTCAGCAGCAGCAAGGTGACGACGGACAATGCGAACAAGGCCAGGAATGTCGAAGAGCTTTACGACATTCCAGTCGGTAAGTCTGCTTGCTCTTCCAGTGTTCCACTAACATCATCATCATGGTCGTCGTAACCATTCAAACGTTGATTCCCTTCTTTTCTAATCTTCGAATTTGTCGAAATAGGCGCGAGCACCGAAAACCTTCCGCCCGGTGTCCTGTATCGGGTGAAAGCCACCTACAAATACTGCAGGGAGGACGTGGACGAGCTCTCCTTCGACGTCGGCGAAATCATTCAAGTCATAGAGTACGA
Source organism: Nicrophorus orbicollis (assembly GCA_018845635.1). Taxonomy (NCBI): domain Eukaryota; kingdom Metazoa; phylum Arthropoda; class Insecta; order Coleoptera; family Silphidae; genus Nicrophorus; species Nicrophorus orbicollis. The sequence continues at coordinate 62,547 of JAFMTC010001179.1, forward strand.
CGACCCCGACGAGCAGGTAACAAATCTTCATAACGGCACATCCGAAATCTTCCCGAAAATCTTCCTCCATGCGTATTTTAAGCGAAATCACTTCTTCGAATCCGTTTTAATGATGTTGGTGATGTTTATGTCCAGGAGGAGGGTTGGCTGATGGGACGCAAGGAGACGACGGGCGAACGGGGAATGTTCCCGGCCAATTTCACGAAACCACTGTAAATTCGAAACGAGAGAAGAAGCAGAGCAGCAGCAGCAGCAGCAAAGATGACGAAAGAACCAGCAACAACAACTCGATCATCTTCATCATCATGCGAAGAGAGGTGAAATCGGGAGACAGAATCAATCCATCCATGATCAGCAGTGTTTTGTCTCTCGCTCACATTTATGTATGATCGAGAATGACAACTATATACAAACGTCATCAACGTTCACAAAGTACTGCATACAATAGTTTACTCATTTGTTTATTAACTCATTACTATATAGTAGTAACAAGATGATACGAAGAAGAGGGAGGTGGGCGTGTCGACAGAGCAAACGAAGAAACGCCCAGCAACAGTCATATAAAACAAGTGCCTTAAGAAAACAAAACAAAACAAAAACAACCCACACAACAACAATAATGACAACAAAAAAGTTGTACAATTTTTCTAATTAACTTAAAATTTCTTCCAACCTTTTCGTAAATTGTAAATATAATATACATACATATATATATATATATAGATATTGAATAATCGAATGTGCCAAACGGAAATCAAATGGAGGAAGGAATGCATAAATTGAGGATGCCGAAGGTTAATCTCGTGAAGTGGACGACAAAAGCTCAATTTACATGTACAACAACGTTTACATGCAACACATACTGTGCACCAGTTTGTTGTATTGTGTTATTATTATTATTATTATTATTATTGCTATAGCAATTGCGTTTCTTGTTTTCGTTGCTAACGAACGCTCCAGTACGATTTATTTTTCATCTTATTCTTCTTTGTATTCGTCGGAATGGAAATGGACCACATTTTGAATTAGACGTGTAGTTTGTTTCGATGTTGTTCTTGTTCTAAGCAAGCAATTTAAATTTGAGATTATTCGTTATTATATTTAAAACAAACAAAAATGACGAAACCAAGCACGAAACGAAGAAATCAAAACTGTTTTTCTTTCATCTGTTTCGCCTACTGCGATATGATTGCATTTTCTTCCCGTCTCTTTTACGTGTCGTGCGGTGGTAGTAAGTAGATCTACTGGTAGTAGTCGACAAACAGTTTTATCGTTTGTTTCTTCTCCTTATACCACTACATATATACATATATATATAGTTCGCTCCATATTAATATTACTACTTCTACTACTACTACTACTATTATTGTTTTCTCTTTTAAATATATATATTGCATATTTTATCTTACGTTATTTATATAAATACATTTATATATATATATTGTGTGTGTGTGTGCGTGTTTGTGTGGTAAATATTTGCAATCAATCACACAATTTCATTATTTTCTTATCATTATCATTACTCTTAGCAGTAGGCTTTGTTCCGTCGACAAAACAAAACAAAGAACAAACTGTTTTTCTTTTCTAAACATTTTTGTTAAATATTAATGTTATTCTTATTATTCGCGCCCGTTTCTAATCAAAACTAATTTATATATTAATTGCCATGGCAACAAGTAGCTTGGCAACTCCAAGACAATCTTTTGTACAGTATGTATATCGTGCACATACACTTACCCCCCCCCCTGCCCCATTTTAAAAGTTACATTAGAAAGGAATGTTTGTTGTGTTTTATTTCAATTTTATTTACTATTATATACATACATATACATATTTATCATTTTTATTTCTCTTCAAATTCTCGCCTTTCCTTTCGTTCTACGTAGTAATTATGTTTTCATTATTAGGTATTATTAATTAATTATTGATTTTTATTCATCGAATTGTGTATAGTACTACTATTATTCTTATTATTATGCATTAAGAACATATTAACTAGTTTTAAGAGTGTTTGTTCTTGGTTATGTTTTAATAAAATATTATTTAATATTATTAAAAAAAAAAACAACAACAACATATATTATTTCGATCATCTCGAAATCGTTCATATTCATCACCTACACTGATCGATATATATATATAGAATTAATGGCGAACGAAAATTCAAATTATTTAAAAATGTATGTATATTGAGTTGCCTATGTACAATTGCTATTCAAAATTAAGGGCGCCATCTATCTTCCTTTGTCTGCCTGTCAACCTAACAACCGGTGGTTGTATTAATTTCAAATATTCGCTGTAAGTTAGCCGATTTTCTCATGATATTATCTAATTTATTGTCGATGATTAATGCTGAGCGTTCAATTTGTAACTTGATCGTTGCGACGGTCGTAATTGTCAGTCACCTGTACGGCAAGTTTTTCGATTTCACTTTTCGCGCCACATTTTCAGGTTACCTTTGATTTGTTGTTGAACCACAGCAACGTTAAATAATTTGATTGTTTGCAGTCTCCCAGCAACAACAATTAAGATGGAGGAGGAGG
>JAFMTC010001179.1:72090-83673 GCA_018845635.1 Nicrophorus orbicollis
CCCCTTCGTCTACCCGGACATACACAAAAAAAGAAAGAAAAGAAACCAGGAACCGAGCCTACTCGATTCGTGCTGCGTTGATCATCCCTCGTCTCGTACGCGTTTTTTTTTCTTTCCCCCCCGTTTATTTTATCCTCCCTCAACTTAGTCTCCTATCACCCACCTACTTTCTCCTTATTGTTACTCATCGAAATTGTGCAATTGATTTCCCATCGAAGAAGACTTGCAAACGTTTTGTTTATTGAGCGGTGTGTTTTTGCCATCCTCTGAATCATCAATCCATCTGCGAGAGTGCACTGTGCACCAGCCAAGAGGAAGCTATGATCAATATGGAAACAGACAATGTTATTGAGGATTCCAACAGCAACTCGCAGGTAATTTATCAATTTACTCTCGCACATCAATATTGAAACTCCGAAGTTGTATCGAACAAAAAAGTGTAATGTCATCATCATTGCTTGATGGGCCTTTCCTGTAAAATGCATTTGTTGTTCAATTCATGCAACACAAAACTGAATTGTCATTGCAAGTTTCAATCCGATATTGATAATTATGAAAATCAGAGCGTAGGTCTGTCGATTCAACGATTTACAATATGAAAAAGAGTCTGATGCAATAACTAGCATCCTTTGTCTGCTTTGTTTTCACTTTCTTCAATTGTTCAATTCTCTTTGCAACAGAAACAATGTTATTCAAACTTTTGCTTGATTTTTACGCAATGGATTCCATTTAGTGTAACAGCATAATGTGATGATGATTGATCAATGTGCGACTTTTTACATGGATTTGTTTGTTGAATTCGAATGAATGCATGGAAAGCTGCGTCCTCCGTTATCATTCGCGTTGATGTGCAGCGCGAAATCAACTGATAAAGTTCGAGTTCTGACTGATAAGGAGGGAACAATGTTTTTCTAAAATTGCTTGTGCGTGCAAAGCCATTAATAAACTCGGCAATTCACGCACTTCTCCTGGTGATGTCTTCACTGATAGGGTGGAAACCTTCCCGTTTACACTTATTATCTAGTACTAGTTTTATGAAATCCGATGTTTTCATGCACACGTACCTCTTTTTTAAAATTTTCTTTTTGTACAATGCACGGAAAGTATCGCGCGCTTATGAATCATTTGTTGTCGCATTCTTTCTGTCGCATTGTTTGAGAACCGTGATTACTACTACTTAATGTAGATGTGTGTGTTTTCGAAATACGAGTGAAAGAGAGAGAGACACATCTCACGGATGTGTGTTAATATCGTAGTCCTCTTCGAACAACAATAATTCAATGTCGGTATTCTCGTTCGGCTCGTTTCCATTTAGCAACTCCACACCATCGTATAGCTCGTTTCCATGATAACGTGTTGCTAAGTAATTTAAGCAACAACGGTAATTGCGGTTGCGTCCATTCCGTTGTTTCGAAACGTCGAATTGGCAAAGCGTCGTCCGTCCGTTCGAGCGTACACTTTAATTGAGTTGAGTAATACGGGCATTATTTCGTCGAAGAATGCTAATTCTGCTCGAATTCAACGAATGCTCGAGATGCAAAGGAGGAAGCAATCTCGTCTCGTGATCGCCTGTTGTTCGGCCGACGGCAACGGCTCCTCCTCGTCGTCGTGTATTGTTTAAACATCGCAAACGAAACGGGTTCTCGGAGAGCCCGTTATGGTTGTGCCATGGTAACGAAATAAATCATAGCTGGACTAGAAGTGTCCGTGGTGCGCGTTCGAGGAGAGGAGAAGATGAGCCGTTTATCGGCGGCACGATCTGCTTTGACCATGGTTCTTTTGTGATGGCGGAGGAGGAAGCAAGATTTTGCTGATTGGAAAACGATTTTCGAGCGAAAACACACATTCGTCACTTTCTATCTAGTTGTATGGACGGACGACGGACGGATGGGCCGAGGGGAAAGTGTGTGTGTGTTTGTTTGCATTCGTTAAATAATTTAATTCGATCGTTTCACTCTGAATGTCTTCACAGAAAAGGACTACTTGCAATTCGGGCTTAATTGGTTGTGTTGCTATGAAAGTCTTCGTTCATTTGTTCGGCTCGGATGGAAGCAGAAAGTGTTTACGTCTTCGTTGCTAATTAACGCACGCATTTGTTCTCTCTCTTTGTATTCACCCGAATATACACATGTATTTCTTTATTGGTGTGTTTTATTATTAATTACGAGTTACATTCTCCTCTTGTTGTAGTTGATAATTGGGAATTGCATTATCGACTAGACTCACCAACCAATGTTCTATAATAGTAAAGTTCTCGCGGATCATTGAATGCTATACACTGTTAGTTTTTTGTTGCAAGGCTATGGTGATTATTCCAGTTAGGAAGACCGCACTGCAAAAAGAAAAAGAAAGAAAAAACATAACCGAGAGAACAAACTACCTCTTCCGCGTTCGCTCGTTCACTCGTTCTGCATCCGCCGAAGGATTTATGCAAAGAGATTCGAACTCTCCGTCGTTTCACGTTTCTTTTCTTGCCCGACTGACGGTCACGACCTTCCTTCCTTCATTCGGTCCTTAATTTCTTCAAGTCTAACGTCTACATCCGTTGTTTTATCGATGAAAACCATTTTAGATCTAACTGCAGCTTTTCCTAATCCTAGAAGTTTAATAATTTGCAATAACTTTTCAACAGTTGATGGAATAAATTGTTGTTAGTAGCAACAGGTGTTGTTTGCTGTAGCAGCAGCAGATTTACGACGGCGCGCAAAGATCATTTCCTCGTACCATTGTTGTTCGATTGTTCCGTTGCTCTCTCTTGTCTCGTCTGCTGCCGTTTTCCGCACATCCGTTGAGATAATGGTGAGCGGACCGCAATATCCCGGCGATGTAAGAGAACGACCACAGAAAAGAAGCAAAGAGGACGGGGACTACATATTCACGCTACATTACTATTTCACTGATGCAGTGGTTTTGCCCAGGAAGTGGTCTCTTCATCGGGCGACGCATGATTTTGTAAGTCGAGTGAAAGAGAAGAGAGTAACAATGGCCAATGGCAATAATGCTAGAATGATCTCTTTCGAAAATCGGAGCGGAAGTGCGAAGAAATGCAACTGTAACAACGGTTACAACTGCTTTGTTTATTTGTTAATCTGGATGTTGCTAAGGGGGACCGTTTGAAAGAAATGTGCGTTGTCGTCATCGTCGTCGTGTGCGTGCATCGTGCGAGATGGAAGAAGAAAGCCGCAGGAGGAGGGAGGGGTTGATGATCGTCTATTTTCGTGCATCGTCATAAAAGTGAAGAAGAAGATGTGCAATTGCAATTGTTTTGTTGGTATCCGCAGCAATTCTTGAGTGTCTTCTTCGTTGATGACGTACGTTTAATTCCGAGTTTGTTCGTTAAACTTTCGCGATTCGGGCGAATGCCCAAGCAAAGGAAAGTTGGTTCGTGGTTCGGACATATGAAATCGCAATAATTTATATACAGCAAAGTAACGAAGTATTGTAACGTCGAAATTAGAAAGAAAGAAAGAGGCATACGATGTTGATGTTTATTAGAATTTCGATTTCTATTAGTTGGAGGAGGAGGTGGAGGATCGAAAGCGAATCCGTTGGCCGTCGAGTGATCCAATTTCTAGCAAGTGTTGAAGAAACGCGCGCGCGATGCGTCAAGATTGCGTAATTAGTTGCAATTGCTGTATTATTGTGCTTAACAATGTTGCCTTGCCACAACTTGACTCCACAACATATGATTACGACGAATGTATTATCTCTTCATTTTAATGATGTGTTTTTTTCTTCTTCTTTCTTTCAGTTTCCGATGACGATGATTTATGATCCGGCGAGGAAGAAGGAACCGTCGCCCGAGTTCATCGACGAACGAAACATATGTTTGCACTACTTTGAGAAATGGAGCGAATCGGACCAAGTGGATTTCGTCGAGAGTTTGCTCTCGAAGATGTGCCACTATCAACACGGACACATCAACACCTTCCTGAAGCCAATGCTGCAGCGGGACTTTATCTCTTTGTTGCCAAGTGAGTCACCTTTGTTAACTCTTGTTGTACGATGATGATGATGATTGTTGCTTGAACAGAGAAAGGATTGGATCACGTCGCGGAGAACATCCTCTCGTACCTGGACGCGGAGAGCCTGTGCGCAGCGGAATTGGTGTGCAAGGAATGGCTGCGGGTCATATCGGAGGGAATGCTGTGGAAGAAGCTGATCGAGCGCAAAGTGCGGACGGACTCGCTGTGGCGGGGCTTGGCTGAGCGACGACAGTGGTAAGATTTCGAGTGTGAAATAGCAAAGTGTCTCGGAGATTGAATTGTTTGCGTGCGTGCGTTTGTTCTTTTGCGAAACTCTAGGATTCAGTACGTATTCAAACCGAGGCCGGGCGAGAGTCACAGGCCGCACACCTTCTACCGGTCGCTGTACCCGAAGATAATACAGGATATCGAGAGCATCGAGAACAACTGGAGGATGGGTCGTCACAACCTGCAGCGCATCAATTGCCGATCGGAGAACAGCAAAGGCGTCTACTGTCTGCAGTACGACGACCAGAAGATCGTGTCGGGCCTAAGGGATAACACGATTAAGATCTGGGACCGAGGCACGCTGCAGTCGACGAAGGTGCTCACCGGCCACACTGGATCCGTGCTGTGTTTGCAGTACGACGACAAGGTCATCATCAGCGGCTCCAGCGATTCGACGGTGCGCGTCTGGAACGTCATCTCCGGCGAGCTGGTGAACACCCTCATCCACCATTGCGAGGCCGTGCTGCATCTCCGGTTCAACAACGGCATGATGGTGACGTGCTCGAAGGTAATCAACATTCAACGACAACGACAACAACACTCATATCATGTTGTTATTTAATTGCTGTCGCTGCCTTGTCTTGTAGGATCGATCCATAGCTGTATGGGACATGACTTCGCAAACAGACATCACATTGAGGAGGGTGCTCGTCGGTCACAGGGCAGCCGTAAACGTGGTCGACTTCGATGAAAAGTACATAGTATCTGCGTCCGGCGATCGGACAATTAAAGTGTGGAACACGTCGAACTGTGAATTTGTGCGGACTCTGAACGGTCACAAGAGGGGCATCGCCTGTCTCCAGTACAGGGACAGGCTCGTGGTCAGCGGAAGTTCCGACAACACCATTAGGTGAGTACCCATCATCATCATCACCATCATGTATTATGTATCAAATCGAATCCTCCTTGCAGATTGTGGGACATAGAGTGCGGCACGTGTTTGCGCACGCTCGAGGGTCACGAAGAGCTGGTGCGTTGCATACGTTTCGACTCGAAACGTATCGTCAGCGGTGCCTACGACGGGAAGATCAAGGTGTGGGATCTCCTGGCAGCCCTGGATCCCAGGAAACCGGCCAATGCTCTCTGCCTGCGGACATTGGTGGTAAATCAATTCCTTTACTATTACATACGTTCAGCACCTGCTCACATCATCGACACATCATCATCCATCGATCACTTTACTCATTACATCCTTTTGCGTACAGGAGCACACGGGCAGAGTCTTCCGGCTGCAATTTGACGAGTTCCAAATTGTGAGCAGTTCCCACGACGACACAATACTCATTTGGGATTTTCTGAACTTGGCAGATAACACCGCGGTCAACAGCGCGCAGATGTCGACGACGAGGAGCCCTTCACGTGAGTACCGATAACATTCCTCCTCCTCACACTGCAATAGCTCCTACCACTTATATACTGCTCGTCATCATTCGAATAGCAATAACAGTGACCACAGAAATACACGTTATTTTCTAAAAACCAAATTACATTCTCTTCTGTTTTCTCTCTCTCTCTCTCTCTCTCTCTCTCTTCTTTTCCAACAGCGACTTTTCATCAGTTTGTAGTTGTTGATGATCGAAATTAAAAGAGGGAGAGGTTTTGGTAAGGGAGTTTGTGCTTTAGCTATACCCCGGGGTGTTGTGAGCTCGTACATTCGTTATTTCTGAACACAATCTGTTATTATTATTTATTGGGCACGATACCGGCTTCTTGTACTATGGCGGTGATTCTGGTGTCCCTTTCCCGGTTCAAAATTAGCCGCCAGCATTTGTTTTCAAATATTTAAAGTTTATGTTAGTATAGGTCGTAATAGATAGTTGTTTATATATTAGTATTTTATATTTTCTTTCAAGTGGACTAAACATTTACAAAGAGATAATGAGTGTTGGGGAGAGGAGAGGAAGAGAGAACACAGAAAGACTGGAAAGATACGAAGATATTATACACTGTTTCGTGTAAGGAAATAGGAGTAGAAAACGAGAGAAAAGAACGATGTGGATGGAGGAGAGACAGACTGATAATTGCAGAGCATTACAGAAGAAACAGATTAAGAACAGGAAGACAATCACGAACAAATACATGTTTTTGTTTCCCCTAATAATAATGTATATCACCACAACAACCTGAAACAAAATCGCTGTTAAACTGTTACCATCCATACCATCATCAACATCTTTGTTTCCTCTTGTTTCCATTATTAACCGTTTCTTTGTTCACGTTGACACATATTTACATATAAAAACGAAACACGGAAACTCTAAACTCTGTTATTAATATTGTTGTTTCTGTTTTTTTTAATCATTTATAGTTTTAGAGAACGCACGTACGTAGTGGGAGCAGGCCACCTCATCCACCCCTCTTGGTTACCATGACAAATAAACATGCAGTTAGTTTTCATTTCTTTTTTCTAACAACACTCTTTTAATTTTGTTTGGAAACTGTATTTTTCTTTTATGTGAAATTATGCAATTTTCATTGTTATTATTTTTATTTATTACACCACTATTTATAAACGAATGCGAAAAAAAAAAAGGTAAAAACTATATTTATACGTATACGCAAAACTAAATGGGAATACATTTAGCGTAAGTGAATAAAGCTGGTTGATTTAGTTTAATTTGACGATGATTTTTAATGTTGCAAAATCGAAATAATAAACAATAAACCATCCACACACAATCCTCCTGCATTGATCGTTGTTGCTATAGCAACGAGATGTTCGGGAGGCGGAGCCGTTGCTCGGCTAGCGACGCCCATTTTACATCCGTTCGTTGCCGCCCACACACCAACATTCGTGTTGATTGTTGTTTCTATAGCAACAAGATGCTTGGAAGCCGGTAACAACGCTTTGTTTACGATACGTTGTGTATATAGTTGTGTTTAAATTAAGAATAGCGACGTAGGAACTTTCGAGTGGCGGTTTTATTGATTGATTTGTTTTATGTTGCAGCGCTTGAGTGATACATGCTGGGGAGACACGGATGATGGGAGGTTCCATATTTCTCGTAAAGAATCCACAAACACACACACACACACACGCATGACAAACCATCCCCACGCCCTCCCGCCCACGTACACAGGCTCCTCCCATTTCGGAGTTTGGCTCCGCCCACCCCCCCACTGCCCGCCCGTAAAGCAAAGGCCGGACTAATAGTTTCCCTTTCTTGCGTATCATCCAATGCGAGTGCACGCAAAAGAAAAGAGATGTGATCGTCACTTGTTGCTGCTGTGTTACGTGTCGTCTGTTTTGTTTCCGTCTCTCTCGTTTTTGTTTTAGATTATACTATCATATATATATCTCTCGCAAGTGCGCGTTCCTTTTCTTCTTCTTCTTTTTTTTGAATTGTTATTCGTCGCGAGTTTTCGGATCGAAGACACTGAGGACATCATCATGATCACCATCATCAACGCAACATGTTCGTGTTTTCTATTTTATCGTCGTCGTTTTAATTTTATAAGACTATAAAAAATATATACGTATATACGTACGTCGTATATACTACCTAGTTACGAATTTATACCAATTTATATTTATATATATTTACATACATATTGTTTACTTTAAATGTACCCCGTCGTCGTCGTCGTTCTAATTTAACTTTTCTCTTCTGTTTTTTCGTTTCGTTGTTCTTTGTTGTAATATTTAAGCTCGATTCTTTTTCTCGCACACTCTGTTAAAACGTGGAGTTGAAACTGTAGCTACTAAATATAAACAATAGTGGTAATGTCCATCAATCAACAATCCTGCGCGTTGTTTTGTTATTTTTATACATGTGTGTGTATGTGCCTAGATGATTAGTAACTATGTACGGACAGCAGTTGTTGCTGTTTTGTTTGCAAATCGAATTTCTTCATATCTTTACTATTGATTTATTGATTAATAAATCGGTGAACTACGAAAGAAAGCGAAAGCATTGATGGAAACGTGTTTTTTACTTTTAAATTTAGTTCGTTGCAATATTCTCGTTTTGTCACACATACGCGGATTACCTGATCAACAATAGACACAGAGAGAGAGAGAGTGTTTGTACAGTGAATGCATGTGCAATTCAATACTATATCATGGTCATGTTCGTTAACCGAATCATTCGGACACGTCGGTAAGGCGGTGTTCGTTATCCGATGTATTTGCAATCCATTCGTCAACTCGATCATCATTGAAATTGATTGGAGTTGGAGAAGAAGGAAAAGCAAAAACTTTGCTGCTGCGTGTTTCTCAATTAATTTGCGTTTCGCAACAATTAAATAGCCCAACTGCCAAAAACAGGACTGCGTTAACGTTAAGACAAAGGAATAAACTGAAGCTGAAAGCAGTTCTTGTAGGATCACCATAGGAACGAACAGCAACAAAACAAAAGGATGCCCTTAATCGTAGTAGGCTATAAGTTAGCGTGTTGCGTACCCCAAGTTTACCCCCTTTTCCTCCAGTAGTTGGCTAAAGCAAGGTGAGAATGAAACTGACGAATAGAGAGAGAGTGAGTGAGAGAGAGAGAGGTAGAGATTAGTGAACAAGTGAAACATACATATATATATATATTAATTAATGATAATTATAATTTTAAACTATTATGAAAAGCTTTTTGTGATAAAGAAATTTGTACGTATAATAAATATGTAATACTATTGACAATGACATATATATATATAAACAAATACTTAGAGAATAGAGGGAGGACTTTTGCCTGACAAAATGAGACAAATTTTAATAATTATGTAACAATAAAAAGTTTTTTGATCAAGTGATCCGTGTATTAATATTGCATTGTTACCACTACCACCGGCATTACGCAAAGATTAGATAAGAGATTTGCATCGTTTGAATGCAATAAAAAAAACAACGCGCGATAGATCTTATTTGATTAATTTAAACATTCTTCATGTATTTCGATATAATTTAACACGGATTGTTCTTGTAACTCTTCTCCGTGGCGCAGAAATTCGGATAAAGCGATTTTGAATGATCGAGTAACGAAATTTGAATTTGAATTTCGTTGATTGATGGCAGAGGACGCTGAGTGGACGACGAGCTCGGCAGAAGTACCAACCCACCGGAACCAAGCATCCTATGTAGCGGCGTGCCACCGCACATCGAGTGGCGCCCCCTGGTGAAATGCCGGGTGACTATTAACCAAAACAAAAGTACAAAACTTCAAATAGGATATTTTGCTAGTGATGCGCGCTCATTTCATCCTCCGAAAGCAGCAACTGCGAAATGTAATGTTGCCTTTGGGAGAGACGAAACATCTTCTGCACAATCTGCCATATTTCTTAAAGCACATTTGATCTGAAATTTAAAAGAATTCAGTAAGAATCAAAATAGCTCACTGGATGGAGGATACAAACAATTCGTAGATTTATATCCTAGATGAGATTCAAATTTCGTTTTTCTTTGGTGGCTTCATGTGGTGACACACAGTGAATTACCGGGGAACTAACCACGCGCCTCCACAGTTGGATACATAAATTGTTTCCATAAGGCTTCATCCCACTGGTACCAATCGCATCGACAACGACCATGCGCCTGCGTCGCTCCTGCTGTCATGGTTGACATGTTGCAGCAGGACGGTTCGCTCGAGTTTCAAGAGGGAGAATCGTGCATTTTACTTTGTTGTGTGCGTGCATTAGCTCCCGCATAAACACACACATACACACACACTCACGCACACTCGTACCTATACACACGAGATACACTTGCCCATCTCTATATATTATATGTGTATAGATAGTATTAGTAGTGAGACGACGACGACGACATTGTGCGTTGGTTAGCGAGTGAGTGTCGGTGTATGCATGTATGTTATGTACATGCATGTCAGCAGCAGAAGCGGCGAATAGATTCGGATGTGGTTTCATCTTCAGCGGTAGAAATAGAAGGAAGGAAAGTAACGTTAAAAGTACTATCGTTAGAAGAAGAAGAAGAAGAGGCGGTGGTGGAGGAGGAAGAAGAAGCGGTGCACGAACGTCAGGTTAGAGGAGGCCTACCTCAAGGTGCAGGCCTGCCGCTGCTGCTGCCCGTTCCTACCGAATTAGACTGAAGACTTGAAGTGCTGCGATTCTGAAGCCGAAGACATCAATGAGCGAAAATGGCTGATGAACAGGTACATATGATAACGCATTCACAGCATAACAATAGTAACATGTCGTTCGCTGCTCTTTTCCCGTGAATGTTTGTATGTAAACATACTCTCTATCTCGCACACTCACATACGCACATGCACTCGTGCATAAATAGATGCAAACTAATACGATTGCGTTGGCTGTGGAATAAGAAGTAGGAAGAAACAAAAGAAGCGAGCAACCATTGCTTTGTTTTTGTTTTGATCTGCATTTCATTTGCGCAAATCATTGTGACCATTTTAAGGCACACGCAGAGCGAACGAACGAACGAGAGATACAGCAGGACACATTCTACTAATGTGTTATCATGTATTATTATTATTTATTTTTTTTGGTGAAGGATGCTATGATTGCGTGCGAGAGTACGAAATTTGAGAGAGAGAGAGTGAGAGAATTAGACGCTTGAAATGCTCTTATGTAAGTTGGGCTGATGTGAACAAAAATCAGTGAGTGGGGACAATGCTGACAACAACAACAACACAAAGTCACTGTTTGATTGTTTATCTTTTTGTTGCTGGTGGTTGTGTGTGTGTGTCAACTATAAGATTCTTCTTTTCGAGATGTTCTCTGTGGGACATGAATAAATACTTTATTAAAATAATGCAACCATCCTATAAAGGCACTTTTTTCTCCTTTATTTTTTAAAGATAATTCTCTATTTCCCATCCATTGTGTGATAACATTTTGTATTGCAAGTGGACTGTAAATAGATACGTTATGAATAGAGTGATATCATCTGATTGATAATCTTTGTTTGTTTGCAAATGTGTGCTTGTCTAGTTGTGATTGAGCTCTCAACAATCTCATGTTTGTCTGTGTGGGAGATGTCATGAGAATTTGATGCATCCCTGAATGAGAGTGTCAGTTTTGCTGGAGGTGTTTCACAAGGATTGAGATTGTTTCATCTAAAGTGATTGAATGGTATCGGAGTGATGCTGTTGTTGGATGGAGTGAGTAGCAGTTGCTCAACGTACGAAATATGTTCACAGCATGGAGGTTTGTACATCTTGTTTGCTTGTCGTTGTTTTGCAGGAAATCAGGCAGTTGGAGCTGTTGTGCAAGCAGCTGTACGAGTCGCAGGAGACGTCGATCCGTGCCGAAGCGGAGAAAGGCCTGGTGGTGTTCCAGGAGGGCCCGGACGCTCTGACCAAATGCCAGGTGTTGCTGGACAGGGGCGACTCGTGCTACGCGCAGCTCCTCGCCGCCACCACCC
>JAFMTC010001201.1:15456-26957 GCA_018845635.1 Nicrophorus orbicollis
ATTCCGCAAATAACTATTCACTTATTTCCTGCAATTGCACCAAAAAAAAAACACGAAGATCGAATACAAACATTTCAAAGAAATGTAGTATCTTTTGATATTTTGTATTATTTCTTGTAACATAAAATACATTTTGAAGCAGCTAGTAATAATATTGAGTGCAGCAACATAACTATATAGATATTTGGTATTATTAATTATTATTCATCTTCTGAAATTAAAATAATTTGATTATTTCCTTTTCTTCGTGAAACTCGTATATTATGAGTTCTTTTACGTTTGTTTGGTTGTTAATTGATGTTTTGCTATATTAGCAATATAATTTAATTACGCATACCGATTTACAAGCCAAGAACTATTAAATTAATAATAGTTCGTATGTGGTTTTGAAATGCTTCGATGACATTCGAATCGTAAAACCTAAACTGTCTGTGACTCGGCCAATTGGTCCACAGTTGATGCATCCCAACTTCTTTGGGCCAAGGACTCTCAAGCAGTAATCTTGTGCTTGAGATCACTTGGCTCCAGTCGTACTCTCCACATTCTCCAACTTTTCATGTGCACCATTAAACAGCTTTTTGTTTGTATATTTCAGTTAGTTTACTTGAATTTATATTAATATAATATCATACTATAATTTATTGACCAGCATGACAACAGAAATACAAATAACCAAAAATCTTTATTAACCTAGGTCTTTTCGACCAAATATTATTATTTATTTACAAATAATTATTGGTCTAACATTCAACTAAAGACAGGACCTAATTAGGTTGTCGTATACTCAAACTGTGGTTGACTGTGATTGAAGACGTCTTAACAAATTATACTTTCTTAAATTCTAATTAAAAAATATTAAATATTCAAATTTCATACGAATTAATTTGCACATATTGTGAACGGAAAATTAAGAACAAAACAGTCACAAAACAGATCAAAGTCGTTGTTGTGGTTGATTAATCTGAATTTTACTTTGTATTATAATTATTGAGCTTTCAGAAATACATTTTGTTTTCAGTTTTCAATTTGTTGAAACTTTATTGAGTTTTCAGGGAACCATGTTCAATTAGTGATTTATGAGATTAAATAATTGCAAAATCGAATGTTGTATATAAAAATGAAACTTGAATCGTCCAAGTGTTTGCAGATGGAAAAAAAAAATATTCGAGATGTGAATACTTTGTGTTAAATAAATATCAAATTGAAGCCACTTGAGGAGCGAAATGCATGGGAAGTAAAACAAATATTGATGGCATTAACACTTTGGGGAACGTGGAATGTTTGTGAGACTAAATCGGATCTAGCAAAGAAAGGAACGCCCTCTCCCCCGAATATCCGTGTGAATAAGTGACGAAGAGGAGAAAGTAAATATAAACTGAAGTGGTTGAAGGCTGCCAACTCGAAATGCGGTAGTCGGTATTCGTGTATAACAAAATGTAAAGAATACGACCAGCATCCGTCATGGAACAAACGCGCAGATCATGAGCTTCAGCTTCCATTAAATGCAATATCAATTAGGACTTGTTCTGCTGCAGCAACACGGAATTTCATCCGTTCACTGATTCCATTTTCATCTATCCGTTTGCGCTGTTTGGATTTCCTTTGAGTTGCGTAATGCACAAAGGGATGCCGCTCTTCGTTAATCCGTCTGTAATATCTTTATTTCCAAGCCTTTGGTTACCTGCAGATCCGTGCTTTGCGTGCAGAACCCGAGGCCCGAATTAAAACGCGTTATTGAAATATTATCTGGCCGTTTGCGCAGCGCAATTTTCTGCATAATAAACGATCGGTACTGTTCATCGCTGTTCATACAAAAAGAATGATCGTATCGATGTGATCGTTGAACCCCAGAGGTTCGAACCATCATCGAGATGAAGAGATTCCTAGCTAAGCATATGCATGTGTCTCACTTGGTGAGCCGACTAATCCATACTTTTTTAAAGTGTGTCACACTCGACAATCGATCGTAAATCAGTCGGATGTTATACAAACGGCTATTTTAATGCATTAACGACTGCTACTGTGAACGAATCACGTTTGCTCCCGACGATTCCGGACGCATTTCTGCAATGCCATTTCTACTTTCTCGATAATATCCATAATGAATCTAATAAATTTACAGTGTCATCGATCATTTTCACCGGAGCTAACGATTTGTTAAAACAGTTCCATTTCAAGCCACCAGAGGCGCTGTCATCGAACGCAACCTACTTTTTCATAATCAGAATCTTTCATGCTTCAAGTCAATTGAAATCACTACATCAGATTTGTATTATTCATATGCATTTTTTTTTATTATATTCAGTTTATTTTCTTAGGTTAAACTGAAAGATTATTAAGTTTTTAGTAACAATTTTGTTCATTTTAAATCATTAATGGGAATTTACTATATGAAATTCCTATGGAAATAAGTACATGTTTATTGAAATAATTAAGAATAATAAGCAAATTACTTATTAAATATTTAATAAACTATAAAAGTAAATATAATAAGCACTCATTTTCATCAAAATTATTACATATTTCTTGATAATTATTATTACAACGAAATGCACACATGTCTCTATACATTTATTTACATTAAGTTCATACATATATCATTTAGTATTTATTATTTTATGTGAAATAAAATAAATACTGAGTCATTAAAGACATGGAATTTGCACGAAAACGATGACTAATTACTAATACTTTTAATTTCTCTTTTGCAATCTATTTATTTATAGAACAAAATGAATATTTGTCATGTTACTGAAACTTGACTATGTGTTATTTAATATTTCTAGAATTTTTAGCAATATTGAAATATTATATTTTCTTTTAAATGTTTACGTCAATTCCAATAGTTTGGGTGTGAGAACGATATAAATTTGTCAACTGTTCATTTTCCGTCATATTTTTTGCGGAGCATGTATAGAACGTTACGCAATGGATTGAAAATAGATGCGAGGTATTCGAGCAAGTGGGGTAATCCAGTAGTAACCAGGCAGAGTCTGTTCAATTTCAAGTAAAATTCGCGTATAGAAACAAATTATGTCGGATGATGAATGGATTCTCCTATAAATACGAGACTTCAATTGTGGATTATGTAGACGTCTCGCATCATTCTATTTATACGTGATTTTCCATGTTTTTCGAACGTTGATGATGGCATTCTGCAAAAGCATATCATAGATTACGGCAGGCTCATTTCGATGCTGAGGACGTCTCTTGAGCTAATGGGAATCGCACGTTGTAAATACGCCGAGCGCGCGATTAAAACAAGACAAAAGTCAATTTAAAAGTCATTTCCGTTGAGCATAATGCATGCGCGCACGCTTTCGCAATAAATCTGCATAATTTGACGATAGTAAACATCGTCAATTCACCAAGCAAATCCAAATTTGAAGAAGAATAATCAAAGACAATATAAAAACACATTGAAGTAATTGAAATTAACAATAAGCTTTAAGATTTCATGGTTTCTTATTTAATGAAATAAATTGTTAAAGATCTATATTATTTATTTCACATAAAGTTAAATTGAAATGAAATATTTAATATTTAATCTGCATGTATTAAATCCACATATAATACTTATAAAAAAACACATTTCTTAATTTTATTGTATGTATAATTAACGTCCGAAAAGTTGTGACAAATTTTAGCGATTTACTCAGAGACTATAGTAGATAGAATTGATATAAAAGATGATTATGAAACTAGGATAGTTGAGGTATGTAACGCATATTAACTTATTGATATGCTTTCAGTCATTTGGCTGTAATTCGTTGTCAAAGTTGAAGAAATGAAAATTTAACGTGCGAGAATGCAGTGTTTTCACATTTTAGCGATTTTCTTGGGGACTATAATAGGTAGAGTTGATATAAAAGTTGCTTATGAAACTAGGATAGTTGGGAAATGCAACGCATTTTCATTTATTGATGTGCCTTCAGCCATTTGGCTGTAATTCGTTGTCAAAGTTGAAGAAATGAAAAATTAACGTGCGAGAATGCAGTGTTTTCACATTTTAGCAATTTTCTCGGAGACTATAATAGATAGAGTTGATATAAAAGATGGTTATGAAACTTGGATAGTTGGGGAATGTAATGCATTTTAATTTATTGCTCTGTCTTGAGCCGTTCAGCTGTAATTCACTGTCAAAGTTGAAGAAATTAATAATTAACGTGCGAAAAAGCAGTGTCTACACATTTTAGCAATTTTCTAGGAGACTATAAAAGATAGAATCGATCCGAAAGATGTTTCTGAAACTAGGATAGTTGAGGAATGTAACGCATATTAATTAATTGCTGTGCCTTGAGCCGTTTGGCTGTAATTCGCTGCCAAAGTTGAAGAAATTAAAAATTAACGTCTGAAAAAGCAGTGCCTTCACATTTCCTCGAAGATTATAAAAGATCCCAAAGATGCTTATGAAAGTTAAATAGTAGGGGAATGTAACGCATATTAAAATATTGCTGTGTTTAATTATCAGACTTAAACTATATATTTATACACATTTGATAGAATTCGAGATTATCAACCCAATTAACGTCTTCTTACATCGTGAATGGTTAAAAACTATTTTTTTCTAACGCTTCCTTTGCTTTGCTGGAAGGAATCGTGCTGTGGATTCGACGTCGAGGTGTCGAAAGGCATGCATCTTCTCAGGTTGATGATCAAATAATCACATACAACATAATCAGATTACATGCGTTCTCTGCTCAACAAACTACCGCCTCTCAGGCAACTCGTTAACCGACCAACGAACATCATTTTACCTTCGTTCCTCTCTTGTTTATTTCTACTTCTTTTTTTGTTGGACATCACCAATCACTTTCGAATTAAACGTAGACAGGTAAGAGAAGAAGCTTCATTATTTAACACGAAGAAATTACATTTTAAGAATTCCGTTACTTTACATAATCAAGTAATAATCCTATTAAAATGTATATATTTTATTTTCATAACAGCTATATTAATTCTGTTCAACAAAAAATATATTTATATCTATTCCAGTAATGGCATGTAAATTGCCGGTTATAAAATCAAAGTGGACTTTAATTCGCTTCCAGTTCGAGGCACGTAATTGAAAAGTTTTTGAAATGCTGTTTCACACCAGTGAAACAAAAATAAATACCGGTAGCCGAAAAGGTAAGAGAAAAGCTTAGCATATTTAATCATAAACTGATACGTGTGTACGCTTCTTTCGTCTTTTGATGTTTCAATCTAATAGTAAAGTTGTTTTGCTTTTTAATGGTTGGTTCGAAATTGTATTTAAATGGATTATCGAGGATTATGTCTCATTCCTATAAACAAAACAGAGGAGTTGATTGAATTCGAGGAGTGAGCAGACGGGTACGTCGATAGTCGTTTTCCAGTTGAATATAAATTGGATTTATTATACACGGGGTCTCGTGTAACAGTGTGTAACGTAGTAGCGAGTGGGCGTTTGAAGGCACGGAGACCACGAAAATAGCAGTTAACAAATCGATCCTGTCTTGAGATCATCTCTTAATGTTAATGGACTTTAATTATAATACGGACCACCTATACTAATGTCGTAATATCTACGATACCTTTGCTTGATACTCACTTTATACAATGCACTAAATATATAGTAACTAGTCTAACATTAAGTATCTTCCATAAGAGGTTCTCAAAAGATACGATAAACCACTTTTTCAGTTTTAATAAATCATTTTTAAATGTACTCACAAATTTTGACAGAATGCTACAAATATGAGAATACACATTTTTTTAAATCTATACATTCATCTTCATTTACATTATTAATCAATATATGCAGTAAATGTGGTTATTCGGAAATACGAGAAAATATAAACTCCGTTTTACGAGTCTTGATTTCACATTTTTGAGAATATAAGAAATCCACAAATACGGAAGTACAAAATTAGAGGCAGTTTATGAGTAATTCAATAAAATGCAAAGAAACTCCACATGGAAGCTAAACAAATCGTTAATTTCATTTCAATAACTTCTAAAAGCAAAATCCATTAAAAAAAATAAACAAATATTTTGATTTGAATAAATATTTTGATGGATATTAAATGAAAACAACTCGTTTCGTTTAGTTTCGGGCTCAAATTACACGCGTTTATTTCAATTCAAATTCAGATAAACAATATAACATTCGATTTCCTGCTCGTAACGAAGTTTTCATTCATCCGTTTCACACTGCATAAAATTAATAATGCAATTAAAAATTAAACGAAAGCAACACTCATTTACATTTAAATTGAAAATAATCCAGACTTAATTGGGAAATATTTACGTTTCAAACATGTCATTTAAATCGAATATTGAGAAACGACGAAGTAATTTTATTTTATATACTATAGTAATTGCAAAATCTATCAAAGAAATAGTGAAATTTTTCAGTTCAAATAAATTCGTTTCAAACATTATCACTTTCAATTATACTAATAACTCGCTTTACGGCCTAGATACGTTCCACGAAACTTGGCCGCAAAGCGAAAAGCCGTATAAGGAATCAATTATTGCGCTTGCGCATGATTGGTAACGTGTGGATATATCGACATAGAAAAAAGTTTCTTTTGCCGTTATAGCGAAACATTTTGGGGCCGTAAATCGAAAATGTGCCTTAATTGAAGAGCACCGTTATAGCGAAATGCCGTATAAAGAGCGGACGTTTAGCGAGGTACTCAGAAACAGCACAATATGGTTACAAATAATTTTATTTTAAATATTATAATACTTTCAGCTGAGATAAATATTATATAATTGTAAATGTTGAACATTTTCTGGGAGCATTTCAAACAGAAGTGTAAACTGTTAACGCGGTGCTTCATTTGAATCACTCGCTGAATGGTATAATTACGTCTCGAAAGAATGCAATACAAATAAAGATTAGAATCTAGTGGTTAGTTCTACATTGAAGAACGAGAATAACTTTTAACGGCAGTCGACGGGAATTTTGATTTACATCTAGGTATGTGGAGCTTGGAAAGACGACCATAGTTTCCTCTTGTAAAACACGTCAAGTGCACTTTCTCCTCCATTAAATAATAATTATAATTAGGACAGTTTATAATTAAATATACAGAGTAATTTATATAAAAGAAATAATCAACAGTTTAACTGTTTCCATAAAGAATAATTCAAGGAATACTATCTTTGAAAAGATTATTATATTTGTTAAACTGCTCATAGTATCATTAGTATCTTATTGTCTATATCTATTTATTAAGTATAAACTTTCTTCTTTTACTTCTATAATGTTCATCATTCATTTAACTATTTTTTTACTACTTTACAGTTATATACTCGAAATACGAGTTTAATTCGTTCCGTAACCTTGCTCGTATCTCAAAGCATTCTTTGTAAATGTACAAAAAGCAAAAAACGCTAACCCAACTTAACAAAAACGTTTCGAAAACGTGGGAAATAAGCACACAGACTGAGGTCTAGTCTGAGGTATGAGAAACTGTGGTGTCGTGTGCAGCGGTGAAGTGTGCGATTGCTCGTATCTCAAATCAAAATATTGCTCGCTCGGCGGCTCGTATCTCAAAACAATCGTATATTAGGACACTCGTATATCGAGGTACCACTGTATTTCATTTGTCTTAATGCAACAGTAACCTCATTCAGCACACTGTACCTTCACAATTGTGCCTATTTCTTCTTTAGAAACCTCAAAAACAAGAAATTTTAGTAACTTTCAGTATTGGACTTCACTCCGATTGAAATACCACTGGATACTATGCAGGGTAATTACATTTTTGTAGCTATACCCCCATAGTTTTTCATTAATTAGCTTCAAATGTAATTATCTAATCGTAGATTTACTTAATTTGTAAGAGTAATTGAGTGCATTATCTTTATTAAAAGCACCACATCAGGCAGCGTTTAAAGATCTCTATGAATGTGCATTCTATTTTTTTTTCTAATAATTAAGTAGTAAGTGTATAAATTAAGAATATGAAAGTTTCTCCGCTATTAAATTTAAAATATTTAATTAATTCAAACAATAAAATGTTAATCAACATAAATTCAGTTTCTCTTTCAATTACTTGAAATCTAATAAACAATTGTACATTAAAAAAGTAAAATTATTATTACAACTGTGAAAATAAAGTTTAGCAGTCCTTGTAATATATATAGGTTTCATGTAAATTTCTGAAAAATTACTTTAAAATATTCATACAACTTATAAAGTTACGTTTGTATAATAAAATATATACCTAAATTAATACAATGAAATGGTCTACAATTAATTATTTCAGGATTGAAAAAGATCAAAATTATATTTTCACCGTGAATTCGATAAAATTAAATTTATTTGGAAATATTCATTTTTATTTAAGATGTGTGATTTCTATTAGATAAACAAAAATAAATAAAAAATCGTGTTTCTCCTGCAATCAGAGACAGAATGTAAATCACATCGGACTTTTACACGCACATAACTTGTGCAATACGAACTCTTCTCTTTTATGGCTCTGGATATCCGATTTCCTTTAATTTCTTAATCAAAACCATTGTGAATAAAACGGGAGAATATAAAGAAAACGAGTTGCATTTGTAAAATATATGATTACTAATTATCATATTTATTATAACAGTAAATAGATAAAAAAAAACGCACCAAAACATATTTGTTGTATTGATGGAGTTAGTGGTACTTTGGTAATGGAGAATCAATGTAAATTATTTGGACGTTTATAGTTTGGCATGAGTGGTCATAAAGCAAAATTTTACTGGCGGAATAATTTACGACCGATAATTCCAATTTGAAGTCGAATTCTTCTGCAATTTTCGAGTGTGACTAACCGAAAGATTATGCCAGTATTAATTGATTCAATTCATAAGTGTTTTAAATTTGTGATTGTATTTATATAATTTAAGACCCATAAAATATATTCATAAAAAGTACAGTATTTATACTAATTTCAAATGTGAGTAACAAAAATATAAATGTGAAATAAAGCACAATTAATTACATATTAATTCAGTTTTTCTTTTCAACGTATTTGTAGAATTTAAAAGCATCCATAATTCTAACACAAAACTCGAATTCTTTAGTCATTTTTTAATGTGAATAACTATAAAATATAGACATGATAAGGCACAATTAATTACACATTCGTAAGTATTAATTTGCGTGTTAATTGTAAATTTTCCGGTTGTACTTGTGGCCCACCCACGGACGACGACGATGATGACGACGAGGGATTAATTGAGCGTTTTAATTCGATATTTATGCAATTCATTTTCGTATTCCTTTTGGTGGTCGACCATGCGCACCCTGCCCATTTGGGCCGAACCCTAAACATCGACGTCGGGTCCTTTTATACCTGTGACATAAATTAATGGCCAATTTCCAATTGATCGCCGAACGATAAACAAGCTCATTGTATTACGCCATTCGGAACTGCACACCACAAAACGCTGTTTGCTTCATGACCGAAAGGAAATGATCCTACCTTCTACACTATAGAAGGTAGGATCTTATTGTTGGTACAGATTCTATGCCAACAATATGTTAGTTAGGCGCGCAAACGTCGATTTTATTTATAGCTTCATTATATTAGACCGTACTACATGAACCAAGCCATAACAACATTTATATTTTTCCTCTCATTTACCGTTAAAAACTGAACAAATGGGGTTTACATAAAAATCGATTTTTACAAAAACAGAACCAAATACAATATCATATTTTTTTTCTAGATTTTAAGTTTACCACGTTTTTCAGTAATATTTTGAGAATATGTCGATACATCTACATATTGCCAATCTTGCGCAAGCGCAATAATTGATTCGTTATGCGGTTTTTCGCTTTGCGGCCAAGTTTAATGGAACGTATCTAGGCCGTAAAGCGAGGTATGGGTGTGTATTTTTATATATAACTAACAGTCAACGAATGCTACTAAAACCATACTTAAAAGTTAAAACTAAACTAATTTAAACATCATAAACTATCTGAATTGAATGAAATTCTAGAGTATTCTTACATTTATTTAAAAAAAACGCTGGATGTTATTATGTTATCCTGTATCAAAAAAAAGTCGAAACGACCAAAACAAAATCATCCGGAGTTGGATTTCAATGTTGTCTCTTCCTCCGAAGGCAATTGGAGCCGGTCACGCACTTCAGCCTCAACTCCCACTGGCAATCAAAAGATTAAAGAAACATGTAAATGCATCTGTTTTATGCGAGGTCCGCAATTAATTCAAGATTCCGTTTAAATGCAGCAAACTTTGAGAACAGGAAATTATTAAATTCGCATTTTTTTCCCCAAAATTTGAGCATTCTGATGACTTTCAGATTTTCAGTTTCGTTCGGCGGTAGCGGAAAAGATGAAAATGAAACTGTGGAATAGATAAATAGAAATAATAATTCCGAGTATTATTTACAATCGACGACTGTCCGGGCGATAAGTAAATTAGGAGCAATTTATGATGTAATTAGGATAAATTTAGAAATTGAGATTAAGAAAATGGTGATACGTTTTTAATTGTGTTTTATCTTTGGGAACGCGCAACGTCACTTCGACTGCGTTAATGAATGATTGCATTGCGCGGAGCAAATTACGGAGAGATCCGATAAGATTTCGGGTCATTCATTAAGTAATTCTCGAAGTTCAATTTGTTAATCAAATGATTAATTCAACGAGTAAAGTAATAATGTTGACGAAAAAAAAATCTACAATTAAAAATATTGCAGATTTGGAATCTCCACCAAATCTGGATTGATTTTTTATTAGATAACTTCAACAGTTTTAAATAAAACTTTATAAATATTACTTTTTTCAAACAATTTTCCAATGTTTAGGTCTGCAATAAAATGTACTTTTTTCTATAAGAAAATCAGTGAAAACTAAAGATATTATTTCAATCTAAACTTTTCTCATATTGTTGAACATGTTAGGAAACGTTTCATAGAAAAAAACAATAATTTTTTGGAGCATCTTTTTATAGTATTCAAGAAATATTTTTGACATATAAAAAGTGAAAATATTAACAATTATGCTATAAATTTGATTAAATGATTTTCATTACTTTTTACCTCAATACAAATACTTAATATACTAAATATGAAGCTGCAATTATAATGAACCAAATTTTTGTTACTTATAACAATTGTTATAATTGCACAATACATAAAAATAAAATGTATCTAGAGTTTTATCACAAGAAGCATTGAAAATACACACCAGAAAGTGGACTTTATTTAGTAATTTCGACCGCACAATTCCAGCAGGTAAAGCGTACATCTATTGTGGTTTCAACAAGAATTTATACTTGCTACAAATTTTGGGTAGGTGTATTAAGAATGGAAGGTAAAATACGACCGTTTTACTCCATCCAAGAACTGAATCACACACGAAAACTGCTTAGTAAAATTTACAAACAAAACTAAAATTGAATTTTATTTTTTTATGAAATCATTTGTTTACTTCTTGCAACAAAAAATAAACGTAAATTTCAGTTAAGGAAATATTTTAAGTGTCTAATAAACACAAATCTCTGAATATTCAT